>BMAT01013244.1:14463-42832 GCA_019649035.1 Elysia marginata | reverse complement strand
AAAAAAAAAAAAAAGATTTTTTGGGAGAGTAATGATATGATATAATTTTAAAAAAAAATTAAAAAAAAAAGAAATAAAATTAAAGGTCGGAGTTGAATGCATAGAAAAAAAAACGTAACGGGTTGACAGACAGAAAAGAGGAGGGGACACACACACAGAGAGAGAGAAAGAGAGAGAGAGAGAGAGAGAGAGAGAGAGAGAGAGACGAACAGAGAGAGAGAGACAGACAGACAGAGAAAAAATACTTAAATGCAAAATTACTACCACACATTATCTGATTTGAACGTCATTCACGAAAAAAACATAATTATGAGGTGAGGATAAAAGGCAAAATAGTAAAAAAAAAACAAAAAAAAAACAACCGATAGAGACAGAGAAAAAGGAGAAGTGGAAAACAACTTTGTGCAGAGAATTAGCAATAGACACGATAAAAACGCAACATGTTTTTATGTTAACGGACGGATGATGAATACAGCTGTAACGTTGAATAAGACTAGAAGTCTATTACCTCACAAGTTACAATACGTCGGAAACTGGAAGTACGGAGACAAGGGAGAAAGATAAAAAGGGAGAGAGAGAGAGAGAGAGAGAGAGAGAGAGAGAGAAAGGCAAAGATAAAGAAAGAGATAATTAAAGGCAGTATCTTTGAACTCTTAAAAGTAGCATGCGGCATCGCTAGGTGTATTATGATTCCTGGAACTGCTCATCTGCTATCAAAAGCAGATACCACAAGACTCTCTCTCTCTTCGCCCTCTCTCTCTCTATCTATGTCTCTCTCTTCTCGGGTCTTTGACAGTTTACCTGGGAAATGAGATAAAACGGTGTGGTTAAATTCAAACAGAGAGGCGGAGAACATGCTTACTATCACCTGGAGTGTAGTAGTTTATTTCAAGGCTGTTTGTGGTGTGGCTCAAAGCATACGCTTAGGTTTGTTTACGTTAAAAGGCTTATAGAATAAAATAGTTTTAACATTTACATTGAACTGTATTTTTCACCGGGCAGTTTTGAATCCGACCTAGGGATGGAAGTAGCCAAGTAGAAATTTACCATCGTGTATTTTATGAAGTTCTTAGTTTGTTTCGTGTGGACACTATAGATACCAAGTCTATTAATGAACTGTGAATATGATTTTTGTGGGGAAAATGCAAGACAAAACATCATACAATTACTAGAAAAATGAAATCTCTTCATGGAACTAACGCTGATAACTGAAATTAATGACAGTATTAGTAAATGAATCATTAATAATACAATACTGCTACTGCTATTGATGCTGCAGCTACTACTACTACTATTACAACTACTACTACTACTGCGGCTACTGCGTACTAGTACTACCACTGCTACTACTTTCACTACTGCAGTAATAAAATTATTGTTAAAATTATTATTACTATTATCATCAATAACATCTTCCACATGTTTACTAATATAAAGAGTACCTATTTGTATCAACAGCAAAAACTAAAAACGAATGAAAAATACGCAAAGAGATTTTTGATAAAAAAAGATAAATGCTGTATTTTCAAAAAACGCTCTAACCTTTAGGTACTATTGTCAAATTCATACTTGCTTCAAAGAAATCAGGGTCAACTCTACCGATATTGCGGTCATCTTTCGAAATTATTTTTTCTGTTAGCCTAATGCATTCTTTGGTTTATACTGAGGGCTTCAAAATTTTTGTATGACTTACAATGTGAGACTAAGAAAAGGTCCTCCTTGAAAACGCTGGTACGGTGGATTTAATATGATTGATAGTAAGTTGGTGTACTTTAAATATGGTTTTTTAATAATTTTTGTTTCTTTGATTTCTTTTCTGGTATTTAAAACCGGCTCTTTGGCCTAGCGGTAATACTTGCTCAGAGATCGGGAGCTGCATGGTTCGATCCCCGGCCGAATCAAACCAAGGACTTTAAAATTGGTTTTGCAGCTAATCCGCCTAGTGTCTGGCATTGTGGATTCAGTGCTAAGTCTGGTCGGCCAGGTTTCAGGATAATGTGACAGGGTAAAGTGGTGTATGCAAGCGCTCCTAACATCACAGTGTGGCAGCACGCTTTCAATTGTCCCAAGTGCCGTCTCTGATATAACCTCGTTGTTGAAAAGAGACGTTCAATTTCAAAAACCAACCAACCAATCTGGTAATTAAAGGGTAATAGTCAAATTAAGCGTCTGCAATTGTATGTTGGATATCTCATTTTACAATTGATCAGTAAGATCTTGCAAACTCATTTTCCCCCGTCTCAGGTCCTTTTTCCCTTGATACTTCTGATGTTTTCATACGGCAAAACTCTTCAATATCTTTCTATTATGGCTTTAAAAATCAAAATATTCTTTTAAACAAATACATTTTTAAGAGTTTGCGTTATATTTTCACTTTTCTCATTTTAAAGGCCTAAGGACCTGGCAATTGGAAATGATTTTTCCGTCCATCTGCTAAGAAAAGGAGAACAGTATAATTTGCATACCATTTTCGGCCGAATAGGTCTATTTATATTATGTAATGAATTCCACTCTTTGAGGTCAGCGAAGTCAAGCAGACAAAATTGTTAATTAACTTAAAGTGGTTTACAGTGTAGATTTCCGAACGCAACATCAGAACGATATTTTCCCGCTGGAAGCAGAACGAACATTAATTTTATATTCTGATTCCGCCACTTTTTGGAGCTCTTACACGGAGCAGAAAAAAATGAAACGACGTTTAGTCCACCCTTAGATCTAACATTTAGGTCTTATCTAGCGCTGAAACTTTTGCGTCAACTACATCTAGATGTATATCTATATCCTCATGTAGGGATATTGCAAGTCTGACTTAATATCCAAAACAATAATGCTTACTATTATTTTTAAGTTGATTGGCATTTTCTTTTGATGTATGGATGTCAGTAAAAAGCTGAACCCTATTCGTTGGTGGAAGAAACTGCCGTTTTGTTTGGAAAATTAGAAGTTCAAGATGATTATCTATCCCACAATGCATTCCACGTTTTGATTCTCCCAAAAATTTTAAAATCTTTTTAGTTGCAGATTTACGGTGGGAATCTACCTAAAATCAGAACGGAATGGAATTTCCGGGGATAATTTACTCGTTCGAGTGCTCTAAAAATTGCGTTCTAATTATTTGCTTTTCGGAATGCCATTTCAGAAAGGTGCAGACCCACCTTTACGCAGATTCAAATTTTGTTATCCACAACGATCAACATTCATATTCAAAAAGATAATTGCTCGCCCCCAAACCGTATTTTTTTTTTTTACATCGTACTCTTTTTCTTTTACATTTCGGTTGAGAGATGTAAGGACAGAGGTCCTGAAAAGAACTATAAGAACGTAAACCAAACTCTTTGCAGTAAACAAGTCCAATAGCGATAAATAAACAAATTTGAGCATTAAAAGTCAACTGATGCATATTGTTTTAGCTATAAATAAAATTATAACATACTCATCTCAATTTGAGCGCGCCGTCCTTCTCAATTATTTGTTGAGAGACATAGAGATTTGCGACATCTACTGACGATGGTCTGGCGGCCCTTCATTACGGTGGCCTAGACTTAAACCCCATCCTTAAGATGAATCCTAAAATGCAACGAGTACTCTTGACACATTATGAATTGAACTCCCCTTCACTCAACGCATTTTTCTTTAAACAATTTTAATTATTCAACAAACTTTTCAATCTTACGTTTTTTTTAGTTGCAATTTTTTTTCCTTTAAAGTTTTCCAATTGACATAAGCACTATTTTTTTTAATTGAAAGAACTAATATTCATTCAAGTTTTAGTTTACTAAAATTTACTAAAATGATTAACTTCAGGTTATCCTCATAAGCAGCCACAATTACATTACAACGCTTATGGAATATGTAAGTCAATTTTAGGTGAGAAAAAAAAAGCTGGCGTGTGTGATATCTTTTAGACTCTAATTTTTTTAATAGGTTCAGAAAATGTAATTCACGATTTACAAATAAAGCTCAAGCAAATAATGACAAAAAATTCAAAAATTATTTTAAGGTTAAAAGAAAACGAAAGTTAATAATCGAACCAAGTAATTTGGAAAAAAAATTAAATCGTAAATCATGATACTATGATTGCTAATTGAGTCAAAACTGAAAAGGTTGCTCTTGGCAATACCAAGCATTATCAATTCTCACCCAGTCGTTGAAAAAACGTTTGCTACTAGCGCATCATTCTAGAAGGAAAAAAAATTGTAAAGATTACCATTCCCTTTAGTTTCAAAGTTATCATGTCACCCAAACTTTCTCTAGCATTGTGCCAACAGTGATTCATTTGTCAGTCTGCTGATTCGGAAACTTTCCATAAAATTAAATAGTGGTAGCAAAAGCATCACTCATCAGATGAGTAAAAAAATAATGTATATTGGTTGTGACGATAACGGTTATTATAACAAAAGGAAATAAAAATATAGAGAGTCATCAATGAAGAGTTGCTGTACAGTAGCTCAAGGCGCTCTCTCTATATATTGAAACTTTCAAAAAATTTTTTTAGGAAACTGCAAGCAGATAAGAAATTAAAAAAAAATAATGTATTATAATATAAAACCATACTTCTAGATTTCTCCTCGTCTCACTGCCCAATCGCAGGCTAATAAAACTTACAGGATTTTTTAGGAGCGACTTAAATGTTGATGGAATAGTTTTCTTCCCCTCTTATCGCATTTAGTTTAACGAAAAAGCTGTCTAATTTTGTTTTCTGTTGTTTTAATCTTTTTTTTTATACCGAGCCTTTAAAGATGTTTATGAATTGGCTTTTCACCGTTTGCATTAAAAAAATCTACTCCATTTTTTATAATACTGGAATATTGGTGAGACAAATTTAGTTACATATTTATACCTCTACATCACTAACAAGCCATTATATAAAACATCCTGAAGTAGCTTAAGGAACAAAACAAACTTTTTTCAAATCTTGGCTTCTGGTAACCTTTGGGTTTAAAGCAGTAGTGTCTATGTAAACGTTCAAGAGTTGTGTTCTAGCCTATCGATATCAGAAAACTAATACTAATAGGCCCTTTTTCTTTAGGTTAGGCAAGTGACGCAAACAACCTCGAACATAGGCCAAAAGTCAAAGCTCTGTTATATCACTCTGCAGACCTTTTTTATATATAATCTCAGCAACTCTTGAACTTTCTGGTTGCCAAATGTAGCGGAAACTGTGGCACTCGGTTTACAAAACAACAGAATTAAAAAGGGCACTGCTTCCAAAACCAGATAGGATCATTCAACGCACTGACACCTTTCATCTTTAGGACATGTATGTAAAAAAAGAAAAAACGGAGTTGAGCTGCGTATATTTGATCTAAAGCTGTCGCATATTATATTTTTAACTGGCCTGTTCTAAGTGCCGTGAGTGTTTTGGGAGACTTACACCGTGATAAAAGCTAAAAGTTGAGAGAAAAGACAAACTAGAAAAGAACACGCATTCCTTATGTCGTAACACCAGTAAATGTGTTATCTTTTGCTCACGTCAGGTTTATGTAACCTTTCCACGACTTCCCTTCGGCTCTGACTGAGTACATTGGAGTACATTTTGTTCTGTAAGTGTAAATAACGCTAGACAGGTCGAGACACAACCTACCTTTATGAACTTTGCAGTTTACTCTTTCTATATGTGTTATCCTTTATGTCTTGGTTATGTTCCTGTTTTTCAATCGTTGTCTTTTTATTCCTGAGCTCATTTTGTTTTTGTCCTTGCTTTTGTTTTTGTTGTTTTCCTCCTCCTTTTCCTTCTCCTCCCCCTCAGCCTTTTTCTTCTTCTTCTTCTTCTTCTTCTTCTTCTTCTTCTTCTTCTTCTTCTTCTTCTTCTTCTTCTTCTTCTTCTGCTTCTACGACCGGCTCTAAGGCCTAGCAGTAAAGACACTCGCTCAGAGATCGGGAGGTACGGGTTCGTTCCCCGGCCGAGTCAAACTAAGGACTTTAAAATTGGTATTACTAGCTGATTCGCCTGGTGTCTGGCATTATGGATTTAGTGCTAAGTCTGGTCGGTCCGGTGTCAGGATAATGTGACTGGGTGTGGTGTATGCAGCGCTCCGTACATCACAGTGTGGCAGTACGCTTTCAATTGTCCCAAGCGCCGTCTCTTATATAACCTTGTAGTTGAAAAGAGACGTTAAAATTCAAACAGCCAACCAAAAAACTTCTTCTTCTTCTTCTCCTTTTTCGTCTCCTTCTTTTTCTTCTTTCTTTTTCGAGGAAATTCGTCGTCGCGTGTTCAAGTCTCAGCCCTGGAGTCAGTAATGCACATTTTTTGTAACAGCTTTGAGCTATGCTGTGAGCAAGGAATTGGTTTGAGCTCTTTTTTCAGCTCCCACAAAATCTTTGATAATATATTCTTGAACTTTTCAGATGTAGAAGATAACAGATACGAAAGAGAAATTAATTAATCTTTGAATCAATGAAAATTTCTTTATTTTGTCTGTTCTTCACCTCCTCGTTTTCCTTGTTGTCACGCACCTTGTAATTCATACTTTTTACCTCCGTCGTTGAAGCCCTAAAGTTATATATCTGAACAACATACAGAAATCAAAGGAATGAAAGTATTCTTAATAAACATGTTGTTGCACAAGTATTTATTTTTTGTTTTGTGTATTTTTTTTGTTGCTACAATCAAGTCGGAGTGAGATTTTGAATTTTTTCCCATTATCACGAAAACTTTTTTATTCATCTAACAGATAAACATCTTTATTGGTAACGTTAGCTTAAACTTATTAGGGCCTATGCTTTATGTACATGTATTTATACAATGTCATTGATGTGGCGCTGCCATCGCCGCACATCATCTTGAACACTAGAATTGTTTTTGTCGTAAAACTAAAAAAAGCAATATTAATAGAAGAGGGAAATACTTCATTAAAGATGATAACTAAGACATTTTGCCTAAACTGCTTTGAGGAAGCATCTAAAACATAGATATTTGACATTTTAGAAAAAACAATATTTCTAACAAGGGAAATTAGTTTCAATTAAAAATAAAATCCAAGGTATTACATACGTTAAACTTGCTGTTATACATGATCGAATCAACTAGATTTCTACACATTTTAAGTTTGTAATTCTTCCGTAACATCAAGGCTTTAAAATATCAAAACTATTAGATCTTGCTACATGATGCGACAAAGTTATTCTTAATCTTTTAAAGGTATCACTACTTAATAAAGAACTACTAACTATGAGAACTGGGTATAAGGGCAATGGATATGCACTGAGCAAACCTAGCATTTCAATAAAATAAAAGGATTATGTTAAAATTACAAAGAAATTTTTATTGGTGTGAAAAAAATGAAATTATAGATACGCTCATGAATGTGATGATTATAGAATTTAAAATACATACATTGTAATAATATTTAAAAAATTGTTCATTTCAATTTTGTAGAACACTTAATCACGTAAACGTCAAGTAATATTATAACTGTATCAAAGTGCTATTTTGCTATCATGTACATTTAATCTAGTTGGCCAAAAAAAAAACAACTAACAAATGTGAATGCGGTGGAGATACCCACTTCTGTTTCAATTTTTAGGAGATTAATACAACTAAATTACACATAATTATGACTCGATAGCTCGAATAAAAATGTCCTCAAACGCTTTTTTTTCTCGTCCACAGATGAAGCAATCATTTTTTTAAAGCACCATGCGGCAAAAAGAACAAGAAATGAAGCTTAATATCAATGTACATTACTGAGGATGTCAAGGATTCCTTTCGGGCATGAAAAGCCTGGAGATTAAACTTAAAAGTAGAAAAAATGCATTCTTCTCATAGGTTCTTGGTAGGACTATCTTTCTCTGCTTAACAACATTAGTGCTTTGTGAAATAACAGGCATTGACCTTTTTTAAAAGCTTTGTTTTTGGAAATGTGTTAGGCCTAAAAAAGGCGACGCAATTGACAAGCAGCTGCATAAGATTGAAGTAAACGGTGATTAATTTCTCTAACAAAACAGACTACCTGAGGATAAGAAAGTCTTACAATTTACCTTATACATTGCATAAATTTTTACAGTGCGAGGTTTTTTTTCCTTTTTTAAAATGGAACTGGTTCATTCCCGTAGACTGTGGTCGAAATTTCTGAAAGCGAACGGCTACATGCTAGTAAGCTGTATAGGGCAGGGCAGTTTTGGAGACGTCTATTCCGTGACATGTTTGGAAACCGGCCAACCATGGGCTGTGAAGCGCCTTGTAGCCAGGCGAGACATTCAGGAAGATAGCTATGCTATGGCGGAGATTGAAGCGCTTGCTTCCATTCAGCACCCCACAGTGATCGGCCTTAAGGAAATCCTTTTGTGTCCCAGATTGGCTTGCATCGTCATGGAACTGGCGCCTGCTGGAAACTTGGAGGTACTCGTCCTCGAACGGCGCGATCAAAGTATTTTATGCTCTATGGGAGATTTGGATCTGTCAAGTATTGCCATGAGAAAATTGGGTTACTGCAGCTTAGATCACGATGGACATTTTGTCATGCCCAACACTGAAGAAGAAAAACATTCCAGTTTAGAAACAGATGTCCAAGCGGGCTGTGGTATTGGAATCACGTGTGAAGATTTTTCTACTGAAGAAGATGCAATACACAAAACCGTTATCGGAAAAAGAAATTCAGTTTGCCTTTCAGAAGAAGACGAGATGGATTCCTTACCAGTGGCCTGTTGCTGCGGCACACCACCACCTTTTCCATCTTGCCCAACACCAGCCCTAGATCCAGCTTTCCTATCTATAGCATTCATACAGATCACCTCAGCCCTGGAGTTCTGCCATGACTTAGATTTGGCCCACAGAGACGTCAATCCGAGTAATGTCCTCGTATTCCGACCGGATCTGGTCAAGCTTGCTGACTTTGGTCTCTGTTTCGCGTGCCGTGATAAAGAGAGAGCCATCGACAAAGCCAACGGAGAGGCCGCGTCAGAAATATTGTGCGCAGACTTTCTGGGTCGTGATCATTATACTGCACCAGAAGTGCGACGCCATGAACCTTTCCTCGCCAAACAGGCGGACGTGTGGAGCCTTGGTTGTGTCCTTTATTTTATGCTTAGGGCCGACCACCCGCCTTTAAAGACAGTAGATCTCTTAGAAGGAATGGCCGGTGAATTTTGTAAATTGATTCCTGCAGGGTATGACTTGACACTTGGAAAAAAGTGCCTGGCTACAATTGGCCGTGCTTGCCAGTTTCGAATGAGAGATCGGCCGACGATGAAAGACATTCTGGCCATGTGGGATACGTGACAGAGGTGTTGTTTCATCAATTTCAAATGGAAACAGATTTACATTTATATTATGATAGTCTTTTAATCGCCATATAGCACTTGTCACAAATTGTATTGAATGCGAGGAAGCAGGATAAAATTGTCACAGGTTATCAGCCTTACTGTTTGCTATTTGAGTTGTTGACAAACACGTTTCTCCAGCTTCTACTTTCTAAGAGATACTTAAAATCAAATAAATTTACTGATTTCTTGTAAAGCATATTATTTTTTGTAAAGGTTCTAGTCAGGGTGACCTGTTTCTAATTTACCTTGGTTGCCTCTCTTGTGTAATTAGATTGGTTGGCTGATTTGCTTGACGTTACTAGAACCCTTACAAAAATATGCTTTAAAAACTCTTTGATTTCATTTGATTTCAATAATCTCTTAGTTTGAATGATCTATTGAAGAGTATGTCGATTTGTGGTAGTATAGTATCGACAACAAATTACTTGATTTCATTTACTTTCCTCCAAACAAAATGATACGATTTAAAATCTATTATAGAATGACGCCAAACAAACGCTATGATCTCGAACCCATGAACATTGGTCTCTTTGAATTTCATGCTTAACACGTTTTTTTCCGCCGTCACAAGCAGCAGCGCTCAAACCCAACTCCCCGCTAAGAAGTGAGAAGGGAAACTTTCTGAATAGTGGGCAGGTTGTGGGGCTCACAGATAAGTAGATGAGGAACACCGAAGCTTGAAATCCGTGAATAAAAAGTTGAATGCAATAATTCTGCCCGGGACAAATGAAATGCAGTATCTGCAGTGTTAACTTTATGAGAGATATTGCACTTCATTTGTCCCAGGCAGAATTGAGCAATTTTGCAATCTTCTTATTTGTTATAACAATGTCTGCACTTGCGCTTTTTAAGTTTGTGCTTTTTTTACTATAGAGGAAAGTTACTTAGGTGCAAGAGCACAGTTGTAATTATAAGGTGTATGTGACTTTTTGATACGATGTCGTTAGAAACTTCATTTTACGAAAAATGACACGTGAATAGCTGTTTGAAATGACAAGAAACATAATTTAGAGATAGAAACAGAGAGAAACATAAAAACTAAGAGAGTATGAGAGAGAGAGGGATGGAGATAGAGACAGACAGACAAACAGAGAGGAGAGAGAGAAAAGGGGGGGGGGGGAAAATGAAAAAAAATTGAGAAGCACATAGAGGCCTAGTAGCAAAGTAAAAGAAAGAACCAAAATGCGACAAAGTTAAAAAAAGAATGATACAAGAACGAGAGTAAGATAGAGGAAAAAAGAGAAAAAAGAAGGTGGGAGAGGGAGGAGGAGTAAAGAGATAGAGAGTAGAGTGAGAGAAATAGGAGACTGACGAGAGAAAGAACAGACATGTAGAGAATAAAATATTGACTCTCAAAACTTGGAATAACGAAGACGTTGTGCAATTACTTTTCATTGTGGATTGGAAATGCTCAATCTACACAATTTTATAGGCTAGATCGATACTTTTTAGTACCAAAGTCAGAGTTTTCCCATGAAGCCTTGTCCACAATGGACATATTAATTTGTAAGAACAAGAAAAAAACAATTGTAATGTTACTTGTTATTAAAGTGAAAATCTTTAAAGTACGCCTGAAGTTTAATAATTGTTTTTTGATAATGCTTCGAATATTTCACCTTTTCGTGCGATTTTTTTTGGGTATGCATACTTTTATAAAGCTTGTATTATTTTAGTTTTTTAGATGATGTAATAGTAATGCATGTAGTTTTTATGCATTGTTACTGTAAAACTCTTTTTTCATTTTTAATGATACACTCTTTTATGAAATGTTTATACAAAAACTAAGGTATTTTTATTCTTCTCTAATGTTCGTATTAGCTCCACCGATACTGTTATAGTGGATTTTACTTTTTAGGCGTTTTACATGTGAATTATTGTTATTATTGTTATTATAGTGTTTGTAGATTCAATTTATAATCGATAGGCATTGTAATTCTGTCATTCTGTATGCTGCAGAAGCATAGAAAAGAAAAAAAAAGAGAGCAGGCTTAGGGGATTTGGGGGGAGATGTCTGAGAAGAATATTGGGCATTCGATGGGAGCATAGGGTCACAAATAGGAGAATAGTAGAAAGAACAGAGATAAACCCAGTTGTAGAGGAGGTTAAAACTAGAAGATGGAGATAGCTTGGACATGTACCCAGAATAGATAAAAATCGCCACCCATTTGTAGCACTAACTTGGAACCCGCAGGGGAAAAGAGGTAAAAGTTAGACCGCGGGGTATATGGAGGAGGACAGTGGACGATGAAATATCAGGGGCTGACAAAACATAGAATGAGCTAAAATGGCTTGCCTAGGATTGTGGTGCTTGGAGAAATTTTGTTGTTATTTTAAAGTAATTTTTTAACGGTTGAAGATAAAAATACCTGGTTCAAAATAACTGTCTCCCGTCCAGGGCGAATAAGTCGGAAGTCGGAAAATTCTTTTTTTTTTTGGAGAAAAAATCATTAAAAATCCATTTTTCTCCTTATTTTCCCTCAGATTTTCAATCAAATTTTTTACAAAAAATGTTTTAACAAGTATTGATTATGCCATAGAACTTATAACATTTGAAAGCTAAGAAAATTATCTTCTTTCAAGTAGCAACGCCTTTAAAAGTGAAAATTGCGATATCCGACTGATTTACCTTGAACTCAAGACAATAATTGTATTATATTCTCTTGCGGCATCTGACTACACGCGATGGTTGTTTAACATAGTTGTTATTTGTCAGCCAAGTACTGTACCTTGAATGTAAACTTGATGCTCTTTTTGTTAAGACAAAAATAAGTAATTTTCATGAAATGTGCGAGGAGCTGGGAAAACCATTCACTTTGGTCAAAATATGAGAGTTACCTTTTTACATTGTAGTAGGAGAAGAGGTTGCCCATAATCGATTATTACTTTTTATTTAAAGACGATATGTTGAATCACATACAAAGTACGGCATGCTTTGTAGATATTCTTAAGTTGGAGATAAAGTAAAGTATTTTCTTTTGAGGGCAATAACTTTAAAAATGTACCAGCGACATGCGGATGTTTTTTTTCAGCTTCTCTCACAAATGTGCTAGTTGTAGAAAGTAAAATATAATTATTACATTTAAAATTGGGTGCTGCTTTTGTATTTTTTTTAGCTGGTGTGTTTTTTTTTTGTTTTTTTTTTGTTCTGGGAGGTGGTTGAAACTTACAGACTACTTTAAGCATACCCAAATTTTTGCTGTTTGCGAAATAATTTTATAATTGCCTTAGCAGTTCTGGTGAAAAATAGTATGTGCAATCATATAATTTAATTCGTCTTTAATATTCAGATATCGTTCATAAAACGATAACATAAGTTATTGTCTTTCTATAACGTACACATGCAGTTTTATCACTGAAAAAAAAAATTTTTCACATACACAAATAAGCAATAAAGAAACCGCAATAACACCAAGAGACAAAATCAATCAAAATGACTTAAACGAGCATTTTTCAATAGTTTTAATAGGACAGGGGCCAATTCAAAAAGCAAAGTCACACATATTTTGGATTGCATTTAGAATTTATATTTTACTATCTTTTTTCAGTACGGCTAAGATTCTATTTTAACAACCAAGATTTAAAAAGAAAAATGAAAGTGAAAAAAAAAAGTTTTTCATGCCCTCGTTAGTATTTTTCTTTAGTTCAACTAAGGTTAAATTACTGTAACAACATTTAGTAAAGAAATATACGTATAATAGCTATACTGAATAAAGTAATATACATATAACTGCAATATTTAATAAACTAATATAAACATAACAACAACGTTTAATAAAGCAGCATAAACATAATAACAACATTTGATAAAGTAATATAAACATAACATCAACACTTAAGAAAGTACTATAAATATGTAATGAACTGATGGAGGAAAACGCCCTTTATAAAAAAAAATTCAACATAAAGAAGTTCGTTTGAAAAATTTATCAGCCTTTGGTTCTAATATAATAACTTTCTCATTTTATTTGACCTCGGAGAACCACCCTGCCCTATATCCGCCACGTGATTCTAAATATTGTTGCGGAATTTTGTAATAAGAGTTCTATAAGAGCGTCTTTTTTTAGGTGCGTAATATTTTTTCTCCTACTGTGCCACATAATAAATGCACTATTTGCAAGACGGAAGGCGGAAGAGATGGGTGTTTTCCCAAGACTCACGTGACCCTACGTGAGATATAGGTCAGAACCATTAGGTAAGGGGAATTAACAACGCGTGCCTGCCAAAACAAAACTAATATTTTCAAAACTTGAGTCTTAAGTTCCGTTAACAAGACCAATTTGAAAAAAAACAAAAAAAAACACGTGAGGTGTGGAATTGGATAACCCCACGGGAAAGAGGGTTTTCAAATTAGTGCATTTTTCAGAAATCTATAAATTTCCTATTCAGTGCACGTTACGTTAGTTTTCAAGAGCGCATCAAAAACGTCCCGCTTGTTTTAATGATGAACATTTTCTTGAAACTCTCTGCCAGTGAATCTTGTAAAAGATAATTAACTCTGTAGGCAGGTACATCGCGTGAGTATATATATATATATATTACTATAAACCACAAAACAATATTAAATCTGTAATGTATCCTCAAGTTACACCATAACCGGAGAACTCACCTAGTCAGGTAGTTGTAAAAAAAGTTGCCGTTGATGTGGTGTTAATAATACTAAGTCACTGAAAGTTCACTGTCGTATCTTTGAAGATAATTTATATACGGAGGGAAAAAACGTGACAGATTATGCATCTTAGCATCTCATCGTAGGAATGCTTGAGACGAGCGAAACTTTGTGGGAATCGAAAGAGGTATGATAGTATACCTTGCCAAGATAACTGGTTTTTTTTTTTAATTCTAGGTGTGAGCTACTAAGTTGATACTCTTTAAACGAGAAAACAAAACACTGTTTAAATAGCCTGCGTTTTTTTTTAAGTCATAAAAGTAAAAACTGTTCGATAGGTTTATTATATCGTTTATATACAGTCAACAATGAAAGTCATAAACTATCTCGAAGATCACCGCGGTGTAGTTAAATTCGTTTTCATATATTCTCACACGCACACATCAAGCAGGCCAGCTAAAGTATCTAATATCGATAAAGACTTTGGGGTAAACACAGCTCCTATGTAATATCAGAATAAAATACGTTTAGTTTTATTTGATATGCTATCAGTATATTGTTCCCGGGAAATGGTCAAACTGATATATTGATATAGTTGCAATGTTGAGTAATGAAATGATGGGAATGAATAAACAGTTCAGTTTAGGTTCAACGCCGTTTTTATGTTCTTGTCCTTGACAGCTGTATACAAATAAATCCCGCTGAAATCAACTAAAGTCAAAAGCCTTCGAAGGTAAGTTACAGAGCTTTCCTTTACAATCAAAGTGCAGTATCTGCAGAGAAAACCATATGGGGTATACTGCATTTCGATTGATAGAGAGAAGGTCAGTCTCTCGAACGGCGAATTTGGGTTGTTAAGGTTTTCTAAAAGCTGCATAGCGATGGCAGGCACACCATACCTCTGCTGTGGCTTTTTTATATGAAAATCAGATGTTTGATGTGCCTGCCATCGATAGACACTTTTCCATTACACATATTCAAGCTCCATTATGAAAAGAAATGTTGAGCATTCATTTTCTGATGCACAAAAACTAGATTCTTACTAGGACTTTTCTGTTACTTTATATTTCGCCTTAATTTCACAGATAAGATAAATCTTTATTGTCTTTTAAAGAGGTATTATTGTTTTTGTTTTTATACCGTGCTCCTCGCAACGAGTCTTAAACGATCAGAAGCCGCTGCTGATAAGGACGAAGCCCGGATAGGCTATGCGGGAGATTAAAGTGGCAGCCACTCAGAACGAAAGATAAGCTTAAAGTAGACAATAGAATTGGTTTTTAAAAGATCACGTCAAAAGTAAAGAATCCCACACAGGTTCTCTCTGCTCTACTTTGCAATTGCGCTCATGTTAGAAATAGATAAGTGTCTGTGAAAATCAGATAAACTGCTCTAGTGAAATGAGAAAAATAAAATGGAGGAATTTCATTAAAAAAATCATACAATTTAGTATTTCCAACCACTAAATTCTTCCCTGCACTCTGTTGTGGATTTTCTTTACCACCTTCTGTGTTTCTTTTAACACTGCATCCACCACTCTATCTCTTGGACATATTCTTTGCGATTGGTAGTTTTCTGCTCTCTCGCCCATTGTTCACCTTGTTGATACTTTTTATGCATCATCTAAATTAACAATTTGTCTTTTTTTAAAAAACACCTCTCTTTCTATATGTATATCTCTTTATGTAACTCTGGGGTCCGTTTTTACTCTTTCTTAAAATTTCTCTAACCCCGTTTCATTAGTTTGTTAAGAAAGAAAATACTGTCTTTTTTAAAGCTTTTATTTCGGCCTCCGAATCTGTATGTGTCGTAACAAAATAGCGTCAAAAATGACAGTAGTATAGGCCTAGTAAAAGAAGCAGGAGCAGCAGAAGCAGTAGCTGTAGTAGTAGTAGTAGTAGTAGTAGTAGTAGTAGTAGTAGTAGTAGTAGTAGTAGTAGTAGTAGTAGTAGTAGTAATGGTGTTTTACGAGTAGTAGAAATAGTAGGAAAAGCAGCAACAACAGTAGTAACGGTAGTAGTAGTAGTAGTAGTAGTAGTAGTAGTAGTAGTAGTAGTAGTAGTAGTAGTGGTAGTAGTAGTAGTAATACTAGTAGTAGTAGTATTAGTAGTAGTGGTAGCAGTAATAATAATAATAATAATAGTAGTAGTAGTATTAGTAGTAGCAGTAATAATAATAATAGTAGTAGTAGTAGTGGTAATAGTAGTAATAATAGTAAAGTAGCAGAAGCGACTGCGCGTCCTATTTTTGTAATCTAAGGTGCAGAAATTGCAGTTGAGTGAAGTAAGCTTTTAAAAAAAACTACTTTTGGTATGGTTCGAAGTCTCGGCTACAATGAAAACGACACCCACCATCTGGCCGCTCATGGAACATCGCTTATACGTATCCCCACCAAATTTCTTAAAAAGTAGTAGCCATTACAGAAATAATAACTCTAACGATTGTTAAGAGAAGAAATAGAAGAAGAAGAAGTAGAAGAAGAAGAAGAAGAAGAAGAAGAAGAAGAAGAAGAAGAAGAAGAAGAAGAAGAAGAGGAAGATGAAGGAAAAAGCAGAAGAATGAGAGTAAAAGCAGCAAAAAGTAATATTTTACCACTTTGGAATAGAGAACAGCAACAGTGCTAAGCGAAGCAGCCTAATTGGCATGGTTAACAAGACCGAGAACAAGTAACAGATGTCGTGTCTTAGAAAAACATTAATGTTTCCCTTAAAACAATAAGCGTATGTTCGTAGCTGTCTGTGTTTTAAGGATGATAAAAAATGGAAGCAAATTCACATTTCTTATGTCTTAGCATATTTGTATTGAGTGGCAAAATATTATCATTATTATTATTAAAAACCTAAGTACGGGTTTGAGGTGGTTCGATTATGACACGTCCATTTTTAGATTTTGTTTGGCATTGTTTCAAAATTTGTAAAGTACGGTATACGAAAGAAATGGCACCAGACGAAAAATGAAAAAGCAAAAAAAAAAAAAAAAGAGAATCGAAAATATAATGACTAATCTCAAAATAATTATAACTACTAAACTAGTCCATTTTCACAAAATCTAGTGGTACTGAACTTTCGGGTTTGGAGCTTTCTACTTGCATATTTATAGCAAATATAGCATCTAATGCGTGTTCCGGACTTGGTCTCCCATATTTACATAGATTTGGATCTGCTGGGATTTCGATTCATTTTGGTTAACTCGGAATATTCTGCCTACATCGTCCGCATTATCTTTCCATTTTTTTATTGGGCAGCGTGGCAGAGGGGTTAGCGCGTCGGACTTGAGATCTGGATGTCGCGGGTTAGATTACCTAACAATGTCATGTTGCGATTGCCTTAGGAAAGCAATTTACCCTAACTGTCCTCAGTCCACCCACCTGTAAAATGGGTACCTGGCTAAAGGCAGTGATCGAATTTTGTGCAATGTAAATAATAGAGCGCCCAACAGTTGAATTTATTATGGCGTGTATAGTCCTGCAGGGGTAAATCATGAAACTGCCTTCGGCGGTGGAAGACTGTAACCATATTTGTTTTTATTATTATTATTTTTATTATCATTATTATTATTATTATTACTGTTATTATTAGTATTATTATTATTATTATTATTATTTTTACAAACATAAATCTGACTACATCATTTTCCTAGTGCATCGTGCGGTTTGGCGTGATACCGAAGTATTTTAAACTTTCGATTATTCTTCGATTTTGACCATAACATTGTACAGTCGCCTGAAGTTTGGGGTGTCCCTGTGGATCCCCACGCCAGGACGCAAGCCACATCCTGCAGGACTGTGCTCTGCTTTCACGACACAAGAGGTCGGGTGTAGAGAAGTGGGTATCCTTGTGGCAGAAGCAGCACTGCGCACGACTGGATCTGGAGATGACGGCAACCTGTATTAGAACAGCCATCCATGAAGTCTGACAGGAAGAACGAAAAAGAAAATTTGATCGCAGAATGGACCATTCAATCATATGAAGACGGTTCATAAGTCTTTTTATTCGCGTTCTTTAACTGTCAACGTTACTCTAAAAATATATCTGCAGCTTAAAATTTCAAATTTTTGAGATCTATTTACCTTATGACCTTATAAAAGCACTATAATGTGGTTGTCTTTCATTTGACCATTACAAGGAGACTCAAAGCCTTTGAACACAGAAATGGCAAAAAAAACCTAAATAAACGAACGACATCAAAGTTCTACATACCTTTTCAGCACCTGATAATACTTTTCAAACGTTTGAGTTTTTGATACTAGTACTCTAGACAGTGTTTAAATTATGTGCTTACAAAAAAAAAAGAAACAACTTTTACATAATGCGTAAGATATATAATCTTGGTTTTCTAGTTGAAAAAAGACGAAAAACGAACCAATTAAACATTAGACATTTCCTTTGCGAAATGATTATGCAGTAAACTATTACTATCGAAATCGAAGTTAATTTGTTTCCTCATTTGGATATTGTTTGTGTCGATTCGTTGTCGTTCAAATCAGTCAAATCCCCAGCCCCCTTATTTGCATACATTATGATTTAAAATGAGGCGCATTTGGGACACAACGACCATGGATATCTGCCACATAACTCATAAATAAAAGTGATAAAACGCTAGAAAATTATTTCTCAACAACTGCACTGATATGCTGCTCCCCAAAAACTCATTATATCAATGACATACCAAATTGCCAACACATGGGATTGCTTTGTTATTTTCATTTCTCAAGTTGCACAGGTATGGATATCAGAAGAAGCTCAGTTGTTTTTTTATATATGAAAATCATTGTCTCACGCATAGGTGTAGAATACAGGCTTAGATCTTTCCCACCATTTGAGAACAACAAATTCCTTATCAAAAGAAGATGTTTATTCTGACCTTCGTTTAGCGCTTCAATCTATAAGACTGTCTAGCTGGGACTAAATAGGCCCAAGGTAAGAGCAAGGCAGGGGGTTCTTGATGTTATAGAGTAATAAATAAGATAATAACAGCGTACCTGGGTATTAAGCGTGGAGCTGATTTTTTTCCTTTCTCTTTGAATACGAAAGGATTTCGGAAAAGGATGTCTTTCCACGCCATGGCGTATGTTAAAAAAAGGTCTTGCTGGTAAGACGAATATTAAGATCACACATTAATCAAAGAGATTGTTTACAGAATAAAGAAAAATAGCAGCGCCAGTTAAGTTTCAAACAGGTTCAGTTTGTATGACAGACATCGTATCAGGTACAGAAAACACAAACGGAGGTGCATGTACAGAGAGATAGATAGATAGATAGATAGATAGATAGAGAGAGAGAGAGAGAGAGAGAGAGAGAGAGACAGACAGACAGACAGACAGACAGACAGACAGACAGAGACAGACAGAGAGAGAGACGGACAGACAGAGACAGAGAGAAACAGAGAGAGAGAAAGAGAGACAGACAGACGGAGAAAATTAAATAAAGAAAGAGAAAGCGCGCGATGGAAGATTAGTGTGAAGATAATGCCGAAAGATATAATCGGTTATAAAAAGTGAAGATGGTAGTGAGAGAGATGGGACAGAGGGAAGGAGAAAATGAGATAAAGAAAAATAGAGAACGTGCGATTAAAGATGGATGTGAAGATGATGCCGAAAGATATAATAGATTATTAAGAGAGATAGAGTAAAGCTATTAGTGAGAGAGATACAAGAGGGAGAGAGAGAGGTTGGGGGGAGAGTATACGGAAATAAAGTGATGGAGTAGAAGTAAAAGCTGGTGCTGAGGATAGAGATAATACAAAGGCAGAATATTGAAACCCAACAGTACAGGGGATCATCATGTATACAGGTATACATCGTGTATAATTATGCAGATAAGGTATGCAAGGACAAAAAATACCTTTAATGCTGAACAAAACCGATCGCTTACATTGTTTTGTTTATGATATTGCATTTCTGGATGAAAAAAAAAAACCCAACTATTTTGTGACATCTGAAATGTATAGGCAACCCAACTAAATCATCTTTGAATTAATCAGTAGAGATGTAACGAAGCAAAGAAACAATCCTTATAGGAATTTCGTGAATTCGACGGCTATATATTATTCATCTGGGTCAATGAACGATAGAACTTTTCTGAGTGTAAGCTTTTATTGCGCGCTTATTATTTCAAAAGTAACCTAAAAATGGTTGTCAGACCAACCTATATAACTCTATCATTGTACAAGGGGGTTGCTTTTCACATGGGGACCTAGTTTGGATTCAACATAATTATGAATTTCATTTTACATTTTTGTTTAAATTTTATCTAATCAAATACGCACCCCGTGAGTTTGTTGGGGGTAACTAAAGAAGGTAGCTATAGGAAGCCATCACGATTCTTTTCTGTCTCACATTAAGTTCTATTATTGGTTAGGCCCTAGCCGGTCCAGGCGTTAGTTCTTTATTCGATCCGTTCTTTCGTAGGTATTCCCGCCCCCTCTTTGATTGCTCCTTGCAAGATATGGCGTGCCCTGTTTAATCAATAGGCAACAATTCCAAGGTTGTATTCAGAATCGAAGATATTAACCGGCTCTTTATTTATAGCCCCTTTTCATACTATAATAGAAAAAATATGCCTTTTAAAATCTTAGCACATTAAGCCCATCATTTATGAATCCTATTTGATTTGCTTAGAGCACAATCTGAACTATAAAAGAAGCACATTAAATCCATCTATCTCGTAGCGTCTGGTGCACGTCTTGTTTACTTCAGGGGTGATAAACAAAACAATGCTCAGACAATTAGGTTAGTTTAGGTTTAGTCGCGCCAGACCGCTCGTTTTATTTGTTTTTCCCCCGAGTCGCGTAGCGGAAAAGCTTTCATTGAACCCTGGGACGTATTTATTTTCTAAAGGATTTATGAACCTGACTGTAGTCATTTCAACCCCCCAAAAACGTGCGTTTTAGGCAATAGTATTTTCAGTTTATCGATGATCCAGAAAGAGTTGATAAAATAATTGAAATGTAAAGTAATTCAAACTTCCTCGGAAGCTAAATTAACAGATTGAACATTGCCACTATGCAGGTTTTATGATACCTTTTCTTTTTTTTTCTTTTTGCCTTGATTTGTATTTGTAGTTTTTTTTATGTATAAGAGGTTGACATTCTTATTAAAAAAAGTTACATTATTAAAAAAAAAATGATTTCAAGCACTAATTGAATGCAAGATCAGATGTTTTTTTTTTTTTAGGCATCTACAGTAGTCTAGTAATTTTACCCTAAATAACTAAAATCAATCAATGCAAGCAAATCTACTGAAGAATTTCTACCGAGAAATAATATAAAAAGTATAATATTCTTTGGAATAGAGTGCTGGTGAGGAAGGATAACATCGTCAAATGAACAGCTAGTTAGCAAAATAAATCAAAAGAGCAGAGAACATCATTGGAGAACAACTAGACAAAAGTTGATAGCGTTTACAAAAGAGTGTCTTTAAAAATTAAAGAGATAATTTAAAGACGAATCACACCCATAAAAAAAAAAAAGAATTTCGGATGATCTGCGGTAATTCCACCCTCTACATTTTCACAGGGAAGATCAGGTATATTCCTAACAATAGAAGCATACAAAAAGAAAATAAAAAACGGCGAGGAGATAATTTTATTCCATTAACTACCATAAGAGAAAATACTTTATAAAAATTATCACATTTATGATGACTGAATTGTGATATGTTGCTGACACTTGTTTGTTAGTTTGAAATACATAAGAGCGATAGAGATAGAGAGAGAGAGAGAAAGAGAGAGGCAGAAAGAGAGAGAGAGAGAGGAGGGGCGGACGTCGGAAGTTAGAAAGCGACTAAACAATAATTTAATAATGTGATAAATGGTATGGTATGCACACTTTTGCCAAATTGTTACCTTGTATGCCTGGTTTTATCTCCATACTCCTGTTTTACATAGCTTGCTGTAGTGCCATGCCGAATTTTCCAAGAGGATCAATAAAGTTTCCCATTCATTTAAATATTCATTCATTTATTTTTTTTCCAGAATTACATAGTCTGAATTTTGGTCCTCAAAGGGCGTATTTTTTACATTAATGAACATATTTTTACATGTAATTGAACAACCAAAATATCTGGGATTGTTGTACACCATAGTTTCGTTCGGCTCAGATCAATAACAACACTAAGGCTGCTTTGGGTGTGATATTGGATGTCCGGGATACGTTAGCAAGACTAATAACTCAAAGGGGCTTGGTAAAGACTTCCGCCATGAAACTTGTTTTTGAGGGATCGTAGACTAGCGAGATAGAAAAAAAAAGATTTTCTTCTGCTATACTTTTAGGAAATACTGTCCACTCTTGCCTCGTGAAATTGACTTAACCCTTCCCCCACCCCCTTTTTTTAAATCATATCTTTTTACGTCAAAATACGAACATCTAAAGGTAGCAATTGTCTTCAGCACATTCAATTCTATGATTTGTCTTCAATTTCATTACCGCACCTTAATTTATGCTCATTGTTGCCAAACAGGGTTTATATTTTGTGCTCTAAGGGCAAGGATAACTCCAAACTAAAATGTTAGTTTAAACCGATTCAGGCTCTTTTACGGCAAAAACAAAATCGTTCATACTAACACAATTATGCTTCATCTAGCTTTAATTTTATATCTAAAAAATGTCTAGTTATGTCATCTTAACTTTTTGATTATTAATTTCCTCATGAAAAGTTCTTCAATTTAATGTTTTTGTGTTAAGTAGATTGTACTATAAATTTATTCAGTGTTTGAACATCGATATATGAGTTTTCCACACTTGCCTGTATGTTTTAAAAACCAGAAACTTACTTGGACGGACAATACGACTAAAATACCACACCTGCACCTGGTCAAACTCACTCGTAGAGATCTGCTCCATACCGTCGCTTACTCTTTCTTCTCGTTAGAATACAAACGAAGAAAACAGCATCATACACGGAGACCAAACAGCGCAGAAACGACTCAAACTGGACTGAAGAGTACAAATTCGCACACAATGATGGTGAGCGGAAGAAAAAATAATAGTATAGAATACATAATAGCTACACGTTTATTATAGTGGTAAATATACAAATACGTCCTTGCACAGAACAAGGCTAAAAAACATAAAAGTTAGATTCCAATTTAGTGCTTAAAAGAATATTATGAATAGAAATGTACGAAAACAAAACTACGCAAACTTAAAGGTTGAAAAAACAAACAAACAAACAAAGAATGAATATAATGCAGAAGTTTCATGTTGAAACTAAATTGTGCTTGTTAAGATTTTGAATATCAGGTTCTCGAAAGGCAAGGGCTGTATAATGGAACAAGATTAAGCATTCCTCAATTCTCTGCTTTCAAATAATTATTGTTTTCCGTAAAATGCCATCATTTAGCGCGTCATTTTCTACCACAAAGAGGTACCGTGATTTCAAACAAGCTTCATTATATACGTTTAAGCGTATGGAAAAGCACCAGTTGCGTGCCATATTTAGCAAAAATGGCTACACTGTATTCCAATCAGTATCATGTCTAACAAAATAAACAGAGTAAAAATGTTTTTGCGCTGGTCAGCAAAGCTGTTGATTGCTTTTCCAAAGTGACTTTTTATTTACACTTTGCTATTTGTCCACTGAATTTACGATGTTTTTTTGTTGTTAAAAAAATTAGGATAAACACATGTCTATCGAATACAAAGCCCTATGCTCAAATCATTATGTGAAAGTCAATAGGTTTAGGTGATTGCTTTTGTTTTGTACCGCCTAAAACCTTTGCCTTTGGCCCAGGACTGGGGCCTACATGTCATGCACTTAACCCAAAAATGTGTTTGTTTCGTAGCATTAAGCCATCCCTTTCGTCCTCTGCTTTCCCTGCTTAGCTCATGGTTTACGCTTATTTTCACTTTATGTTCGAGAATAACAACGTAGAGTCAAGCGAAAACAAACAAATGTTCATAAAAAAGCGACGAAAGAATTTTCTACCTCACATAGGACTCTGGCATTACTTGAACAGCTTTGTTTTCTTTTCGCGGCGTTTCCTAGTGCATACTTGCTAAAAACTTAGGCTAGGAATTCAGTTCTAGACGTGTGGGAAAGATCTCGTTTCATCGATAAATGATTTTCCAGTTTCTCGTGGACCTTACCTGCACCTAAGAGAAATCTACTTAGGCGCTGCTTAAGTTTGCCTTGGCATCAATTAGGGAAAAATTTTGTTCCGTAGACGCCATAGCTTTATAAAAACGAGATGCGCTATATCGTTGTCCTATTAAAAAAAAAACAGACCTGATTCTAGTTTGGAAAAAAAAATTACTGTTATGACTTAATTTAGATCCCGAACACGCAGAGATATAATGAAATCCCATGTGACTGTATTATCTGCCTAAAAAACAAAACAAAAAAAAAACAAACAATAATACTGAGAAGGGCTAAAATTACAATAACAACAATGAGAAGAAGGAGACTACTACTTATACAAGCTTTACCACCACCACCACGACTACTACTACTACTACTACTACTACTACTACTACTACTACTACTACTACTACTACTCATACTACTACTACCACCATCTCTACAAGTCTACTATTCGTATTAGAAATGATATTAAATATTTCAGAAGTGATTATTACTTCTGCCGACTATCGACATATTGGCCATAATAAAACTTAAGTTTGTTCAATTTTAAAGAATACCTTTTTGCCACGTAGTTTCTTGACTAAAATTACAACCAAAATCGCATTGACAAGTTTCGAGGAGAACAAATTAGTTTTTTAAATTTTAGCGGCACGGACAAAAGGAAAAGGCAATATTTTTTTAAATTATATGCAAAATGAGATAATTTCAATAATCATAGTAAAAATTTGCCATGATACAAGAGAGAAGACAAAAATATGAAGAATAAACCATAAAAGGCAAAATAAACTCTACATGATCTTTATTTATGTTCATCAAAAAATAGCAAACAAATCAACTGTGAAAAATGTTTATAAAGAAAAGAAGAAAAAAAAAACAAAACAATAAATTACAAATAGCTAATTTTCTGCCACGATCTGTCTGTGGCGAAACGACCTTGTTCTAAGATTTCTTGTGAAGCAATTCAGATTCTACAGGTAGATGAACTGTGAATCTCACTGCTCGCTCGCTACTGCTCCTGAGGTTTATATTTGTCCTGGGAAAATAAAATTATAAGCAGATAGAATCTTAACCGAAATTTTAAAAAACCCGGAGATTTTTTTTATCTTAATTTAACATTGTAATGATTCATGTAAAGAAAAAAACAAGCAAATCTTGGCAAAGGTATTGAGAAATTGGTGTTTAACTTTATAACGCTATTAATTAGTGTCAATTTTAAAGACCGGGAGCCTGCGGTTTGACGATAAACGTTGCATGTGGTTGAGTTGTATTACATTAACCGCAAGCAAACACATTTGGGGGGGGGGGGGATATTTTCTCCAGTTAGAGATATGGTTTGTGCATAAAGCTTAAAAAATCTTATGAAGCCAAAAGATTTGAATCAACAAATCATAGTTGAGTGCATGCTACAGATTCAAGTCAGTTTGGGAAGATGAATTTGACACTCAACAATCAATTTAATACAGACTTTAAGCAGCAACACGTGAGTATGACGCGAACGTCTGTGGCGTCTATTTTTAGAAACTGGTTTCATTATTTTCATAGTTTCCTCTATCTGCTTTCCCGATTTTCACGTACGCGTAGTGCGACACGGTGCGTGTGCTAAAGGTCTCTATTTTCTTTGCACGCATATCGGTAATGAGTGCACCGGCAGATAATGAACAAAATTTTATTTTTAACACGCTCGCAGTAATTTCCGTTTTTTTTTTTTGCTTTGCCTAAAAAAAAAGTGCAAGAGCACTGCGCAGCACGCGTCGAAAGTTCACCTTTCCTCAAGTCTGCTGTTAACTGAAACATCTTCATAGACATTTTTGTTAAAAAAGATATAGCAATAGGGATAATTGATGCTGAAATTGATAGTGTGAAAATCAATTTACGCTTTTGCAATATTTACTAAAGCGCAATAAAGTTTTCGTTTCAGCAAAAAAAGGGGGTAAAGAGAAAGAGGTAGGCCTGCATAAAAAATCTTTATTCTTTAGTACATTGTACAGGAATGGCAGCAAAAAGTCATCTTGATGAGAAAGAGGCCCGTCGATGGTCTTGATCATCATAATAACTATCACTCCCATGCTTTAAAATAATTATACCTCTTCTCAGTATTTCTCTTTCTCCCTTTACTCATATTCTTGTTAGGCTCTGAGTTCGTTTTTGAAGTAATAATGATGTTGACCATTTTTTTTCATTTCAATCTGTTTCTCTATTTTGTAAGAAAGATACGCATCTCAAGTAACACCCTTTGGCGCCATCACCCCTCACCCCCCCTCCTTCCTATCCTCTTTTTCTTTATCTTCATAGCATCTTGATCTAGAATCTAAACATTGAGGTGACCAGCAACTAAATGTCATTTATCTAAAGATAATAAAAAGAAAGTTTTTGGTCGAGATTCTAGGTGTTATATTATTGCCATAAAAACCTAGCCTTTTAGTACAGACCAAACCGAATATCATTCATACAAAAAATGGACAGACCTACAGAAAAAAGAGACTCCTTAATGAAGACAAGAAAAGTCCATCATGACTCCCAAATGGTGCAAACTTACGGTAGGTCTATATGCACGTTGATGCCTATATTGGCTGAGGTGGTTGAACGGAGAAAATAGCGTAGATTAAGTTACGCCTACTGTCGGAAAATAATCGTTGCTGAAGTCTTTGACACTCATAGGAAATAGATGTTGAGTTTCGATCGACTTTATAAACTAAGATTCATTGAGCGCGGGAGTAAACAAAACCAACCTTCCAACATGTGGGCTTCTTGACATTTTTAAGAATTAAAATTATTGAAAAGGTCATAAATAGTTTTGTGAAAGAAGTCAACAACTGCATCAGCTGCTTCCGTTCAATTTTAGGATAGAAACAACTTCAGATGAACAACAGTTCATTTACATCTTCCCAAGAGAGATAAAGTTATCAGTAATATAAGCCATAGAAAAGTACATGAAATTTTGATGAGATGGATTTTCGTTACCTGTTACTATTTTTAAACTCTGTTTTCTCGTATTTCGCTATACCTGTGTCATTGTCAGCCAAAAGTATAATATGCGTTCTTATTTGATAGTTCCGCACTGGGCCAAGTCGAGTATAAATATAAGTTAAGCATTTGAAACCGCCTATTCTTAATCAAGAGTATTCTTTAGAATGTACTTAAAACATAATGGAATTACTCTCTTCCTTTTCATAACAATATTTTAAAATTGATCCAATATAATTAATTTTTTTGAAAATAAACTTTTAAATTAGCTCAATTGGTTTTTTTTAGTTCTAAATGTGAAATCATTTTTAAAAAGTAAGAAATTTATCAAACTAAGATCCTAGAATCTAGATCTACATTTAAAAAAATTCTATAATATTTTAGGATGTTGTCTTCTAGCGCAGGGACGCCATTCTTTTTTTACCTCAAATCTCATGCCCTATAGAACGAAACAACTTTTTAACGGTTTATCTGATATAGAAGTAGAAAAAAAATTTATGGAAAACAAATATCCTATTTGGTTGTCAATATTGAGCTACGTTTTTAACTCTTGCTCTCACATAACGAATACATAATTGAAATAAGCAATGTAAGCACTTTACTATAACTGCACAAAAAATTATATAAAGTTGTAAAAATGCCTACGCTTTTAAATGGATCTGGTCTAAATTAACGTCCTCACTTGTAAAACACAACCTATTCTGCATTCCTTCTTGCAGATTGCGTATTTCTTTGTGTGGCCCATTAGGAAAATAGATATTACGCAGCTTAAATAAAACTATGTTAAAACCAATTTTGATACACTATAGAGGCTGTGCATACCACGTAAATATTGCGTCTCGCTATCCAAATGCCGGATGCACCCGGATGTTAGAGTAAAATTATTTCGTTCAAAAAATCAGTATAACCCTAATTTACGTAGTTCTACATAGATCCTAAGCACAAAAGAGTTATACTCTAACTTCCCGGATTGTCAGCTATTTTTTATAACGAAATTCAAGATTTTTACAATACTCACACCCTCCATAGGTAGGTTTAATGTCAGAATCATGGCAGAAGAACAGCACTATCCAGCAAATTCGGACCGGTTTTAAAAGATACACACGAGAACTTTTTTTAGTCAGGCAACAGGAAAAAAACACACCCAAAACTGTCTTTGCAGATCTCTATTTTCCAAGCTAAATAACCTTTAGTTTCAGATCTTTTTTTCTCTTTATCAAAATAGTTAGGCCGCCTTAGTAATTTATGAGCTGTATTTAGGTGCAGAAAAAAATCAGGCATTAAAAATTTGTAAATATCATACTATTGCGTCCACAACACTAGAACTACTTATATATTCTCTCTTTTTTATATCTTCTTTCTTTTTTAGGTCCCGTGTACCATTGTTTGAACTCTAAAAAAATGACCCGGTTGGCTAGTAATGGTTAAATAGTTGTCTTAAAAGTGGTTGTTTT
>BMAT01013241.1:70827-87951 GCA_019649035.1 Elysia marginata | reverse complement strand
AATACATATCAGCATCAATGCAGTGTTTTTGTGACAGTAGCGTAATACATCTTGGAAAGGTCTTTGAAAGAAAAGCTTGAACATTTGAAAAATTTTAACTTGACCACGGATATCAAAGCTTCTCTTTCGTAAAAATACAAATTTATGTTTAAAACACGAATGATTGTGTTTTGTTTCCCATTTATTGTAAAAACAATGTAACCATGTTGGAGGAATTAAATCATAGAGTATTTTGATTTTTGTATGTTGTTTCAGTAAAAAGACTGCACTGTGATACAAAGCATTGTGTTGATAAAAGAATTGTTTTTCAGTTATAACCATTGTGTGGTTTAGTGGTCATTCTCCCCCAAAAGATCTTTTGGCTGAAATACCAAAATGAAGTAAGTACGCGCTCTCTGTTGTTTTAGTAAGATGGCATCTTTTTGTATATTTTAATTTTTACCTCCAATTTTGTTGTTAATTAAGTCATCTTTTGTTTTGAGGTTTCAACTCCAACATGGTTATACTTATAGGCTATCCAAAATCTTTTATTTATATTGGAGGGCAGAATTGAGTACAAAAGAGGTAGAGGAAGCCCCTTAAAGGAACTGGACTGACGACATCAAGCAATGGACCCAAAAACGTACATATGGAGAAATTAAACGGAAAGCTGAGAGTCGAGAGGAATGGAGAGTCTTTGCTGCCTACCTACGTACCGAAGAAGGCACTTTTTTATGTTGTTCCAAAGATAGCTCGGGAGAAAATTTAAAAAAAATTTAAATTCGTTGATGTTTTCATTAAAAACAAAAACTCGAACCAATTGACCCTATTTGAGGTATTGTGACTTCTGTACTATGAAACACAACCGAAATTGTCTGTCTTTTAAGACGTTCTAGATCTAAATCTCAACCGGATCGTCTCTCGCAGCTCAATCCGTTAGTGAAAGAAAATTAGCGTCACTGTTATTGCTGTTCAACTCCTTTTAGCACCGAGTCCTCAACATTAACGTTACATTGTGTAGAGGTTTTGTTAAATACTTAAAACATAAACTTGCAGCCATCGATTTTACCACTCGGTCAAATGCGTGGCGTCATGGTCTAGTGGTAGATGCTCGGCTTTCGGACTGAGAGGTCTGAGGTTCGAGCCCTGCTTTCGAAAAGTCGACGTTTAGTCCTTGACAAGGCTATTTACACACATTTCTTCGTCGCACTCATGCATTAAAGGAGTACCCAGCTATAGGCAGTGAAAGATCTTGTCAGTGTGCTAGAGTGATGCGCTTTATATTAGCTGCTCCTCTTTGAGTTCAGAAGACGATTTGGTTGGTATTGGCCTGTCCGGGAACCCTTGTAGAGCGCTTAGAGCACATTAGTGGATTAGGCGCTATATAAAACCACTCTTTACTTTTACTTTAAATTAAATACAAAGTTTTATGATGTAAAAAGAAACAAGCAATTTCAAAAAGAGAAAATCAAAACAGGACAGCTCATAGGGTAGGAAATACAGTAGCTCAATTTTAAATAACTTTTAACTTAAGCCCATAAACTAACCGCCATTGGAACTTTTAATTTTCCAAAAAAAAAAAAAAGGTATGACAGTGCTTCCTTTTTTTTATCTGCGGTCGAATCATGCTGGTTTGATTTAAGCTTTTAAAAATTACAGTTTAACTTTGAGGCCAATTGCCATGAAACACTGGGAGCAAACCATCGCACAAATATATTGTTTAAAGAGAAATTAAGCTGTTAACCATTAGATAACAACCAAAAGATGATCGAAGATTATTTGAAGTAGAGCGATTGCTTCATTTTGCCTGTGCAAGTTGTGAGAATTAGCCAATTTTTCGTGACTTCAAATTCATTATGGCAAGTGTTTACGCGAGACAGGTGCTAGACTTCAGAAACTTAAAGACGACTTTCATACATGAAAATATCAATTTAAAGACGGCCACCATTTCTTTAGTTTGATGTTTTAGCGCGATCTAGCTTAGTAGTAATTTTATTTTTAAGATGTGGGTGCATCAAAATATATAGACCTGTTTTTTCCTATTACTAATCAAGCACTTACTTTGCGGTTAGATTTTGGAAAGACTGCAAAATCTACTAAGCATAAACAGCGAAAAAATTTATAGATATGACTCATAGTGCTGTGCAATAAAACTTTTTTTACATCTCTTTTTTTCGCTATTTTTATGCTTTGTTCAATTTTTTTTTCATTTTTTTCCTAAGCAGAAGTTAAGGTAGACCATTTTTGTTAAGTTTTGCGCAATATCTTTTCTTCTGGGGGTGAAAACTACTTTGTTTATGAGCTCTTACAAATGTCTGTTCTTAAAACAAGTTTGATATAAATACCATAAAAAGCGACCAGGTTTCTAAAAAAAACAAAAACATTGTCACTATTGCATTTAGTATTACTGGTATAATCGACTAGTAGTACTACTGCATCGTCTATATGATTGCTTGCTTTTCATTTTCTATCTCAGCATCACATATTCTTCTGCTGTTAGTGTTACGAGAACTTTTGTAATTATTTCCATTATCACTACCACCACCATTATCATCATCATCCTTATCATCATCATCATCATCATCATCATCATCATCATCATCATCATCATCATCATCATCATCATCATCATCATCATCATCACCATCATCATCATTATCATCCTCCTCCTACTTTTCATCTTCCTCCTCAACACCATCATCATCATCATCATTATAATCCTCCTCCTACTTTTCATCTTCCTCCTCAACACCATCATCATCACCACCACCATCATTCCGTCTTGACCATCATCATCATCATCATCATCATCATCATCATCATCATCATCATCATCATCATCATCATCATCATCATCGCCCACCTCCTCTTCATCCTCCTCATCATTCCCATCATCATCGCAATCATCATCTCCGTCTTCACCAACGACCCCATCGCCCATTTCAGTTGTAGTGAATAGCTTTACTATTTTTTTTGGCTTGGTTATTATGATTTGTAAAATATTTTTCTTCAAAACAATTTTTTATCATTATAAATACTATCAGTGTATGTGTTAACATATAAAACTGGCCACTATTTTCTCTCTACTCTTGTATTGTCTTGCTTTGTTGGACGAAAAGTTAGAAATAAAATCTACGAGTTTTAGTAAAAAGGGGTGGAGAGAAAATAAAAGCCTTTTTTTAAATTTTACACATCAAATATGGCTTAAAATTCTACTAAATATTTGACTCTTGTAAATTTCATGGATTTTTTCCTGATACTAAGTAGTAGAGATGTTATTATGTACACTCAAAAACTATTTATAATAATGTTCATGTGTTCACACTTCGATTTTGAACGAAAGCGACAGCCATTAGCTGTACCCTAACACAGAACCACCTCTCGTGTCTGTTTGCTTAAATTAAAAACTGCCTACTTTCATATATAATCAAACAGTCGTAATGTCTGCCTACTTTCGCTTTTAAACTAATAGTCGTAATGTCTGGTTTGAAATTATGCCATTGACTGTATTTAAGTAGCTTTTAGTTTAGAAATTCGTTTAAAGAAGCAAGCATTTCTGTCTTAACTCGAAGAAGTTCTGGTCCCAGGTGTCCGCCAGCTCTACAAGCTTAGGAGACACATTGAATAAAGGATTTCTCTTACTTTTAAACCATAGGCAGTGCTTCTCTGAGAGAATCAAGCAAGAATATATTGAAAAAAAAAACAAACTTGTATTGAGTGGTTTTTACAATTCAGCAGATAATACGTGATGTGTGTGTACGTGTAATAGATCCTACTTAAGTATACCTGCGATACTTGTTCTTGTTATAATATTATCTCGGAACTGTCTACCATGGAAAAATTACTGATGTAAAAAGGAGTATTTTTTTTGTCTTTATTTCCTCGGAAAAGGACCTGATTAAAAAATTAGACTTCGATGTCAGCAGAATGATTAGTGAACAAAACCTGATAAATTTTCTGTAACGGTTAGGAGTTTTTGAAATATTTGCTCGTGCAGAGCCATGGCATTGAGAACTTTCTATTATTTGACACAGCTGCTTAAATGACCGCAATTTTTTTGTAGTAATTTTTTTATCAATTTGTAAAAAAATATGTTTTCCAGCTTACTTTTATTGTTAATTTTTTTCCAGATGATACCATCAAGACAACACAAACAATACCTTTACGTCACATAAATGTTACATAATACCTTTACATATGCTTTTATCGTATTAGCCTAGACAGAGGTGTTTTATAAAATTTGTCGACACGCTGCACCTGAAAAAAAAACCCAAAACAAACTCGTCTAAATGTCGGTTCTTGTTGTCGACGGTGCCGCCTTTTTCGCAAACATCACGAACCACGAGCCCCCGACATTTCCACTGATCGGCTATCAAGTTCAAAAACTCATCGAATACGTGAACGCTTTAGGTCTCGTTACGCTCACGGCACTCTTCGGCGTCTTCACCAACATCGCCAACATCAGCGTGTATCTCAAAATGGGCCTCAGAGAGACCACAAACATTAACTTCTTCGCGCTATCCGTCTTTGACTTACTGGTGTGTATGGTTTCGGTGGTCGCCCAGATTACCAACAACGGACCCGTCTCCCAGATGACGATGCCGTCAGGTGCTCGGTTCACTGAGGTTGCTATTGCCGCTATCTACATCACGTACCCTTGTCTGGGTTGCAGCGCCTGGGTCACGGCCATCCTCTCCGTTGAAAGATATCTGTGCATAGCGACGCCCTTAAAGGTAAGGACTGCGGATATTGTTTAAGACTTAAGACGCCTGACAAAAATTTTGACCACAATAAGAATGGTAGCCATGATTGACCAATCATTTACGTTGAAAGATTTCATGTGCCCTAAACATAACCCGCAGAGGGTTGAAGAAGGCTCTTTTTGAAAGTGGAAACCATACATTTACACATTTTAATCATTATTGTCAATCATATAATGATAATTATTTTTGACGTTCGTTCTGAAGGCATAGTTTTGATTGACACTGATATGACGTCATTGTCTTTTAAATTTCTATAGATCTCTGTATACATAACCTTAACAGTTAAGTAAGCTACCTACCTTGGTGTGAAAATGTGAGTGTGGCGTCGTGGTCTAGTGGTAGACGCTCGGCTTTCGGATCGAGAGGTCCGGGGTTCGAGTCCTGCTTTCGGCAGGTCGACGTTTAGTCCTTGAGAAAGGCTATTTACACACATTTCTTAGCCTCACTCATGCGTTAAACGAGTACCCGACTATAGGCAGTGAAAGATCTTGTCAGAATGCTAGAGTGATGCGCTTAACAAGCTGCTCCTCTGTGAGTTCAGAAGGTAATTTGGTTGGAATTGCCTGTCGGGGAACCCATGTAAAGCACTTAGAGCACTTTAGTGGATAAGCGCTATATGGAATTTAAAAACGCTCTTCTTCTAAAGAAAGTAACTACCGGTACTGCAGTTTTGATTATTGAAAACAATATTATTTTGGTTTAAATGTATAGGTTTTCGAATACTTTACTTCTGTAACTTTAAACCTAGAATACGATGTGATATCAAGACAGATAAGAAGCCTAAATAGAGATTTGTAGGAATACTACATTACTTTTGTGGATAGATTGAGTAGTGATAATCGTTTTGATGGGTTTAGCTTTAAACCTTTTAAACGTTCTATCTGTCTATCCATCTTGCGACCGCAGTTGAAACATTTGCTGCGTCTATATTTTTCCTTCTTTCTATGTCCTCTATTCAACAAACAAGGTATTCCCGTGGTATTCGTCTGTCCTGTTCAAGTTGATCATTGTAAAGGTGTACGTTGCTATCCACCCACGCTTCTTTTCCGCGTGTAAGGGTCTAATAGGATCAGTTCATGTACTATTTCTTGTTTTTTCTTTGGCATTGGTCACTTAATCTTAGGCGCATTTCCTCTAGTGTGGCTGTAATGCTTGGTATTTTATCGTATAGGGCTTTATTAGGGATTTTTGGCCTGGCATGTTACTCCCTTGACTGCTCTAAGCATCTTTTAGCTTTATGCTTGCTACCTTTGTTAGTGTCCATGCTGCTGATCCGTAAAAGAAAACGGCCGCTCTAAAAAAACTTTATCCTCAGTTCTTTCTTTAACCCCGATCTCCAAATTTTATCTAGTTTGCATAAATGATTAAATCTGATCAGGCCATTCCAATCCTGTTTTGTATATCTTTTGATCAGATATTTTCTCATGCTCCCAAATATTGAAAGTCTTCTACTTTGTTCAGCATATCTCCACCTATCGTGTTCAGTTCTTTATTGTCTTGGTTGAGGGGCATGTATTCCGTTGCGGAGCGGTTTATGTTCAGTCCTACGCGTATTTACCTTGCTGCTCGTTTTGACATTAGCAATGTGTATATTGTACCAACATGAGTGTTTTTTTTTTTTGCTTATTTTTTTATCAGATTTTCAAGCTGTTAAATGGATGGCTTTTGGTAATTTTTATGGCTGATTTTTAAAAGATGAATTATATTAGCATATTTTAAAATATGTTTATTGTGAAACTCTACAGTCTAGTTATATAACCTTAACACGTGTAAAGACAGTTTTTTTCTCCAGTGGGCCTAATACACGTTAATATCTAAACATTAAAACAAGCAGCAAGCTAAAAAGCTTTAATAAAACTTTTAAACAAGAACGCATTAAATAAGATAATAAGATTCCAAAGATTTTACGGCGTCGTGTTCTAGTGGTAGACGCTCGGCTTTCGGATCGAGAGGCCCGGGGTTCGAGACCTGCTTTCGGCAGGTCGACGTTTAGTCCTTGAGAAGAGTATGCGACTATAGGCAGTGAAAGACCTTGTCAGAATGCCAGAGTAATGCGCTTAACTAGCTGCTCCTCTGTGAGTTCAGAAGGTAATTTGGTTGGGAATGGCCTGTCGGAGAACCCAAGTAAAGCGCTTAGAGCACATTAGTGGATAAGCGCTGTATGAAAACGCTCTTTGCTCTTTTATTTTGTATTCTATTGACTCATTTCCGATTTGTTTCACCAGGTGAAGGACATCATAACACCTCAGAGAACAAGAGCCCTCATTCTGACAATGGTCGCCTATCAGTCCGTGTTTCTCATTCTATTTTTCACCAACCCTGGGCCGCCTTACGACGCAGTTGACCCCAAAAGAGCACTGTATTTCAACTGCTCCTTTTCCGCTCCGACTTTTATATGTTTCTTCATCGTCGTCGTCTCCACTATCCTATTGGTTGTCAAGCTGAGGCAAAACTTGGAATGGCGGAACGAGAGCACGAATCAATCTTCCAAAAACCTCGGGAGTTCTAAAGAACAGAAAGCCACGCGATCCGTGCTCGCTATCTGTACAATATTCATCGCGTGTTTTGCGCTTAACCTAGCCTTGTTCTTTGCGTCTTTGGTTTATCCGAGGTTTACCCACATGGATCCCTATCTGGGTTCTCTGTTCAGGGTTCTGTACTCGTTCAGTACGCTGCTCCAGCTTCTATCCGCCACCGTCAATATTTTTGTCTACTACAAAATGAGTACAAAGTACCGAGAGATCTTCACTGCTTTGTTCTGTCGTCATCGTGAGACAACAGGCTAGGAATTTTGAAACCGAAGTTGTGATCTCTTGTCTCAAAAGTTACAAAAAGCACCAAAGATGAAAAGCAAATCAACATATTTCTCCATAGAAAAAGTATTAGAAATTCTTGCGTTCGTCAAAATGTGACAGAACAATTTAAAAGAAAATAAGCACAAACCACTAGTTAAAAAGTGTGATTAGAAAAGGTACGAACCTTGTTGAAGCGTGTTAAAGCGTCTGATTGTTTTTGTTGTTTAATTTAGTAGACCATTAGACATCGAGAGAGACAACATGAAACAAGACACCATAGGAAAACACAGGTTTGCTGAAAAAACCAGTTGCTTTATTAATAAAACATTTTTACGCGACAAAATTCGTGCTTGAATAAAGCGATAGAGAGAGTCACGGGCAAAATGATCGAAGTAAATTTCAGAACAATGTTTTTCTCGCAATATTTCATTTTAAAATTTCCAAAAAAAGAAAAGGAAAATTTAAGTAACGCAAACCTTCTAGTGGGCTTACGTTTGATAAGAAACTGAAAGAGCGAGACGTGCATTGGTAAAGAGTGATGATGATGATGTGGCCATTCTTGTTTCTGTCCACTCACAGTGCAGTTTAGATAGAAAGATAACGCCCAATGCTTCTATTTCTCTAAACAGATTGTGTGGACAAAACATCAAAGTTCTTTCTTGTTAAAAGAAAAGAGAAGAAAAAACAACAGGTTCTTCGTCCCTAAAGACGCTAAAAGAGTTATTGCTCCAACAGGCAATTGAAGATTTTGGAGTCTCGACATAAGAAAATTGGTGTCTCCAAAAAATTAGTTGAAAGATTTGATTTCTGAAGACGACCTCTGTAGACGTTTCAAAGATTTGCTTTTTTGGAGACGTTTGGAAATTTGTTTTCCGCAAAGGCATTTGAAAATATTGAGTTACTGACAAGGAATGGATGATTTTAGTCATTCTCAAAAAAAAAAAAATTGAAAACGTGATATTCCTCAGAGAATTTTGAAGATTTGGTTTCTAAAGACCTTTTGATGTTTTGGTTCTTAATACGTTTGAAGAATTGGTTTATAAAATTGAAATCTTGGGGGATTTGGTGTTGATCACAAAAACCTTATTAAGAGAACTTGCACACAGAAAAAGACCTTTATTTAAAAAATAACCCTATTATTATTAATAATTGTTGATGTGGTAAATGGGACATTGCGGACACTTCTGGATAAGCTCTCTCCTTTTCTTTCTCTCTTCGTGGGTGACGGGCTCGTAGAAATTTACGGAGTCTCCTGGGGAAGGCAAAGGAGAGCCAATCGATGTTAGTTGGTCGGGCATGATTGGTTGGTTGTTTGAATTTTATCGTCTCTTTTTCAACTACAAGTACAAGGTTATATCAGAGACGGGGCTTGGGACAATTGAAAGCGTGCTGCCACATAATGATGTAAGGAGCGCTTGCATACAACATACACAATCACATTGTCCTGACACCGGGCCAACCAGACATAGCACTAAATCCATAATGCCAGACACTAGGCGGATCAGCTGCTAATACCAATTTCATTAAAGTGCTTGGTTTGACTCGGCTGGGGATCGAACCGTGCACCTGCCGATCTCATAGCGAGTGTCTTACCGCTAGGCCACAGAGCTGGTAGTAATCGGGCATGAAATGAGTATAAATCCGCAGAAAAAAAGTAAAAAAATACATAAATTTCGTTTTCGAGGTGCGTTTTGTTCCTTTTTTTAACTACTGTCATATACGTAACAAATGTGAGCAAATACCTTACTGTTCGCTACGTGAAATTTGAATAACCAATCGATTTCTAAACGGATCCAACAATTTTTTTGGGAAAAAAAAAAGGAAAGTTTGCTGAAGCCAATGTTCGTTGAAAGCAACGTCTCTTTAAGAAACCCAAAACAAACCAAAGAAAATATTTCTTTATAATTTATCAACCCTTAAACCTTTTTTACAACTAAGTTCTAGAAAGAATAGAATAAAATGCTGCAAGTTTGGCAGTGCTAGCCGTTTTTTCCTTTGATTTGTTGTAACTTCTCTTTGATAATATGATAGCTGTATCGCTGATGGAGTGATAAACACACCAGAAAAAGGCTAAAAAAAGACCAAACATTAGTTTTGGTTTCACTTTTAGTTTGTTGAAAACAACTTTTAAGTTAGTTCGTTTTATAAAATGAAATTTTAACACTTGAACGGTTAGAATAAAATTGGGACCTAATTTGAGTTCGTTGTATGCATGGCTTCGTTGAGTCAAAAGTCGGATGCAAAATCCACTATAACAATGATTATCTCATGTTTTCCAATACTACATTGACGTTAAGCATTTCACCCAATATTCTTTCTAGACAGATCTTGTCGTTGTTTTCTCACCTAGCGGAGCCTGCTCAGCAAAGTTTTTCATGTAACTCGCCGGTGTCAACACGTCCAGATGGGCGCTGGCTTTGACCACGTGGATCATATCTTTACTGTTGTCCAGAATTAAGGTGTAGATACCGGCTAGTGGACAGGTCACAATGCCTTCTTGCCGCACACTTTGGTTATTCAGTCTGGCATAAACCAAGAGAAACCGCCTTAAAATCAAACGGGTCGAATAACGTAAGCCCGAGGAGCAAAATAACATTCACTCGAACCTGCAACCGAAACGGGGACTTATACAGTAGTGATCGACTGCCCTATCGACCAAGCCACACTTTGCCCTAAAATATGTTAAATAAAATTAATCACCACCCCTCTTTAGATATTTTGTAGCTGTGTTTAGGCCTGCTGCAGAAAGATAAAAAAGATAATCAATAAAAGAAAATATTTAAAAAAAGGACCATAAAGAAATTGGGCTACATCTTTAAAACTAAAATTCATCACTTTTCAAATTTCATTAGTTGACCATAAGAAACTCAAAGCGCTAAAAATGTATCATATGAAATTTAAACAAAGCGGTCGGAAAAAAGTATTGGTAATGTGAATGACAACAAAATCCTCTCCCCACTCACTAAGTGATTGGATTATTCAATGCTTTGAGACGGACGGTTTTTTTAAAAAGTATTTTCGTTAGTTTTCTTCCTCTTCAAGAGTCTCAAACACCATGTATAACTTGCAATAAATAGTGAGGATCAGAAGATCATAGAGAACTATGAATAATGATTTTTTTTTTTTACATTTTTAAAGTTGATTTTTTAAGTCCAGTACCTCTTTTTGAACAGTGGGCGTGGCTTCATGAGAGGGTCTCGACAGCTGTCAGGTAAAGGGGGCGGGGCTGGAGGCGTCACGATCAAAGTGACAGGATGACTCACGTTATACAGAACCCACGTGATGCGGGCGTCAGCCACAGGAACCTGTTGCATTAGAGATAAGGGTGTTGAGGGTGGGAGATGGAAAAGTGAGTATGTGGAGTAGGAGGGGATGGTGGGAGATTCGCTAAGCTGGATATTTTGGAGCTATAGTATAAATACTATTCCAATGGTTCACTTAGTTTGTATACAGCGGTGTTTGGATGTTTTGATAAACGAGAAACAACAAAGAATAGGGTACTAGGAGTCGTTCATTAAGGTTATAAGTTTCGTCCATAGTGACGATGCACATGTATTGTAGAACGTGGAAGGTGTATCTACTCTAAAATGTTTTTGAGTGTTAAATACGCATCTTTATGATAATCACTGGAACTGGAAGACTTCAAAAATGAACTTTCTAATGTATGTCCATGTGCAAATAAACAAATCTGGCCTAAATCTTTATCAAATTTAACCGGGTTTTGAGATTTTTTTTTGTTCAGTTTAAATCCTGGATCAACAAAATCGCAATACTTGAATGCAGAGTAAGACCATCCTATTGAGCAGGGCTTTGAGATTAGACGTATACGAAATGGGGCACGAGATTTCAAGATAATGATCTATCGCGCGAGAGTTATTAGGAACGTTGGGACAAGTTATAATTTAAAAAGCTTTTTTTGTAATACTAGTAGGTTGGAACAAATTAAAAGTCATTGTAAAAAAATTGCGCGAATGGGACATCTTCTCAAAGTGGTGTTTTTGGCCTGTTCTGCAGCGACCAAAGGTTTGACCCAGCTAAACCTTAAGGCCTACTGAGACAGGTAAAACTGTCGACCGTAAACAAACACCCTCTCTTACCAACCCTCCTCTATAAAGGTGGGTTTACACCTTTCTGAAATGACCCGCCAAATCAGAATGAAAACCAGAACGCAATTTTGAAAGCTCTCAAACAAGTAGATAATTCCCAGGAAATTCCATTTCGTTCTGATTTTCTGTAGATTCCCATCCAAAATCTACAACTAGAAAGATTTCGATTTTCGGGTGGGGAGGGGAGGGGTAGAATCAAAGCGTGCGGGATAGATAATCATCTCGAACTTCAAATTATTTCCAACAAAATGGTAGTTTTTTCACCAATGAATCAAGCTCGGCTTTGCTTCTGGCATCCACACATAAAAAAATGTCAATCAACTGAAAATAGTAGTAACTAAGCTTATATTGTTTAAATGTAAAGCCAGACTTGTGGAAATGAGGGAATTTTCCTACATTGAGATATAGATCTAGATGAAGTTAATGCAAAAGGTTCAGCGCTAGGTTAGATCTAGGTTCTAGATCTAGACATGGCCTAAAATTCGTTTTGTTTATTTTTTTCTGCCCCGCGTAAGAGCTACACAAAAATAGGCGAATTTCAGTTCTGAAATCTACTGAGTAAAACCACCTTCAGGGAGATAATGTCTCTAATCGACGCCCCCCTATTTTTTGATACTGGCTGGCCCTTAAGATGCTATTGTTTCTAGTTAGAAGTTGTTCTTGTTCTCTTGAAAACAACTTAAAAGATAGTCCAGTCCCCACTTTTATAAGAACTTTCTTTTTGGATGGTTTGACTCATACTATTATAGGTCGTGGTGAGCAAGCCCAAACAAATCTCGGTTAACATGAAATTCAGCGTATAATATATTAGGCATTGTGACACCTCCTAATGGCGGAGGTGTCGGTGTGAATTAAAACCCCCTAGAAAGGGAGCCTAATGAACAAGAATCCCCTGAAAGGCTCAAGCCTGTTTCACATGACGTGCATCCCGTACAGAAAACTCCGGACCGTGTCTGGACTAAGGATCCGTTTTTACTTTGTCATGGTGCTTTCCCATCGGAAAGGGTATATACGATATATAGGGACAGAATTCTATTCAAAGTTTCCGATTCAGAGACGGTCCGCCGTGATCCATACGTGTCTATCTAATCGGAAACGACATGACCTCAAATCAGCCCGTCTTTTGGAAATAGACTTTGTTTCGTAACGGTACTTATAGGTATCTGTACAACGGCAGTTTCATACACCTAAACGACAAGACGGTAAGAATACGATTTGCAGTATTGTTATCGTGTCTGTTAATTGGCTCATCATTAAAAAAAAAACAACCCAAAAACCGGCAAGACGTACAAAATAGAAAGACGCTATGCTTAGCGCTCATCCCGAGATCACCAGCACTGAGTGCTTTGACCTCTAGTTATAACCAAAACTAGGGTAATTTGATGTTTGAATGAACGCTTACGCCGCAAACACATACTGGCAGCTATGATCAAACGGTGATTTTTCCCACTGTAACCAAGTCGCTCTATTTTTTTCCAATGCTGGGCTGGATACGGGCCGGACGCAGTATGTTCGCGGCCTTAAGCCACGGTTGTAAACGTCGGAAACCGCAATATTACTGAGAAGACGTCACAGTCCCTGTACTTTTCGTTGAATTTTTTCTAACAGAAAAATGGTTTTTGAGTTATAATAATTACTTTCTAAAAACTAGAACTAATATTGCTCATGTTTCGACCGCCTGGCGCTTTCAGTGTGATCCAATTAAAACTATAAGAGTCTCGTCCTGTCGGTTTATTTCTGTCTTGGTGGACAATAAACCGCACTTGTCGTGTGAATCGACCTTAAAAGGAAAAACCCAGCGTCACCAATCGGTAATTTTTGCTCTCCACTTTCAATTATTTGTTCTATTAAATTTTATCCTCCCCCCCTTTTCTGACCAGAGATTTGCCGGTCCCAACATAATTTAACCCTTACGTCTCACCAGAATTTCTTTCTTGAACACATCTCCGGCCATGACAGAGATAGGTATGACATCAGCGCGCATGCGCGGGTTAGTGAGATAACTCCAGCGGGGCACCTGGAAGTTAAAAAAAAAAGAATGTGCTGTCTAAGATTCTCATTTTAATAATCTTCATCAGTTTTAATGCATAGTATCATAGTAGGACCGAAATGTTGATGTAATACTTTTGATGCATTTCTATTGTAGAGCTCTTTACTTTTGTGTGATGTCACACTATTTTACAATGGTTTGTATTTGTTCTGAAGCAACCTTTCTCTACTGTATATTAGCGCCACTGAGCACTTTTTAGTGGATTTTAGGCGCTCTATAAATAAATTATCATTTGTATTATTATTATTGTTATTATTATAACTAAAAAAAGAGTATGATAAAAATTTTAATGATGACAAATTCAAAATTTCCGATCCAGAGACGGTCTGTAGTGCTTTGTACCGGATAGAGTACGTGTCTATCTAATCGGAAACAACACGACTTCAAATCAAAGAAAAAAAATCATTAAACTAAAAACTTAAAAATAAACAACTCCCACAACTTTTACACTACTTTTACAATACTATATTTTATCAATTTTTTGATAATAATGCTATAATTTGATCTCTTTTTTTCTCTCACTTAAAAGAAGCGTGTTATTTTAATGTAAAATTCAAACCATTGTTACAGCACTCTAGCCACAACGTTACATTTCGGCTTAAAAACTAACAAAAAAAAATACCCCCACTCTTTGAAATGATGACTTTAATTCATGATTTATTCATGAAACACATAAATCTGTAGCATCCTCTTTAAAAGACAATTAAAAACTCTTCACGTAAGTTTTCAAAAATCGTATATATAACTGTTTACCGAAAGCCAACAATGCAGGTTGAAACAAAGAAATCTAAATCCATCATTCATAGAGGCATTAGTTATTGGGGAAAAATACTCTAAATCATTTTAGTTTTACTTAGATCCACCTGAAAAAAATATCTTCTAATTTAGTGCTCATTTCCAAGCGACCCTCCGAAGCTCACCTTTTCCGGCCAGTTAATGTTGTTATAGCAGTGAGGATTATTGTTCACGTCACACTTGTAGCCTCCCAAGAAGGCTGGGATCTCGTGTTTCTCCAGGCGCAATAACAAGTGTCTGATGATGGGGTGTAGTAATTAAATAATAGGAGTTATAGTAGTAGTAATAGTAGTAGCAGTACTAGTTACGTAATAGTAGTAATAGTAGTACTAGTACTAGTAATAGTAGTAGTAGTAATACTAATAGTAATAGTACCAGTAGTACTAGTAGTAGTACTAGTAATAGTAGTACTAATAGTAGTAGTACTAGTAGTAGTAGTAGTAGTAGCAGCAGCAGCAGCAGTAGTAGTAGTAGTAGTAGTAGTAGTAGTAGTAGTAGTAGTAGTAGTAGTAGTAGTAAGCCTAGTAGTAGTAGTAGTAGTAGTAGTAGTAGTAGTAGTAGTAAGCCTAGTAGTAGTGGTGGTGGTTGTAGCAGCAGTATTATTATAATTAGTAGTAGCAGAAATAGTAATAATAGTAGTAGTAGTAAAAGTAGTAGTAGTATTAAAAGTAGTAACAGTGGTAGTAGCAGTAGTAGCAGTAGTAGTTGTAATAATAATAATAATAGTAGGAGTAGTAGTGATTCTACTAGTATAAGTATAAGGCCTTGTAGTAGTAGTAGTTGTAGTAGCAGTGGTATTAAAAGTAGTAGTGCAGTAATAGTAGAAGTAGCAGAAACTGCAGTGCTAGTTGCATACAGGTTTACTTTAGAATTATTGTAGGGAATATACCAAGAATAATACCATTAGATGTACAAGGCACAGGCAGATAGTGTGCTTTCTTTTTAAAGGAAAGTGAACCAACTCAAAGTTCTTCCTATATTTCACACATTCTATTTCTGTAATGATTTTGTATTTATGAAAACTACGTAAGCGTAGTTAAAAGCACTAGTAACGAAGAGTCCACTGTGAAATTATCCATCTGCTTAAATTAAGAAATATACGCTTAGCGAAACGTTAACAAGCTAGACTTCAATAAATGTAGATTAGTCTAGGAAATAACGAAACCACTGCAAAAATACACTTACCAATATTTTTCAAACGACATGGATTACGCCCAGAGTTAATACTGAAGCGTTTTATCAAACGCACGATGAACAGCAAAATACTGCCCCAATGCGATAATCTTTGCTTATGCAGAGCACAGACATAAAATTATATGATCATACTTTTACGGTAGAGTTAACCAACCCAAAGGCCTTCCCATATTTATATAATACATTTCCTTGCTGAAATTAGTCTGCAACGGTTATACCACACCCTATTCATCCGAGATTATAATGAAAAAAAAAAGAAATTATTCTCCAATACCAAATAGTCAAACTTAATCATCGATTCTATTTTATTAAATTACCTGAGGGTACTCGCAGATCCAATTACTGACACCTTTTCTCGGGTGGTGCGCTTAAGGTTAGAGGTAACAATTCTCTGGACAATAGGTAGAGCGCTCGAGGGATTGATCACTAAGATTTCTTTGAAAAGGCCCGGGTTCGTATCTTCGTACAATTGAGCTGCCTGAAACAGTGAAGTTGGTGTAGTTCGTTTACTTTTAGTTAGACAGTATTCTAAAGCTTGCAGGAAGTAGGGGTTTGCTTATTTAGCATCGAAAAAACTCATAGCAGCCTATTTATAAAAATCTTATAGAAAAACAAAACAACATTTAAACACTTTTGTAGTAGTAGAAGTAGAAGTAGTAGTAGTAGTTCTAGCATTAGTAGCAGTAGTAGTAGTTGTAGTAATAACAGTAGTACCAGTAATAGTAGTAGTAATAGTAGTAGTAGTAGTAGTAGTAGTAGTAGAGTAGTAGTAGTAGTAGTAGTAGTAGTAGTTGTAGAAGTAGTAGTGGCAGTAGCACTTGTAGTAGTAGAAGTGACAGCAGTGGTAATAGCAAAAATAGCAGTGGTAGTACGAGCAGTATTAGCAATAGTAGTGATAGTAGTAGATGTAGTAGTAGTAGTAGTAGTAGTAGTAGTAGTAGTAGTAGTAGTAGTAGTAGTAGTAGTAATAGTAGGAGGAGGAGGAGAAGGAGGATGAGGAGAAGGGGGAGGAGAGGAAGAGAAGTAAAAATAGTGACAAATGTAGTGGTAATGGCAATATAACAATCTAGTATAATTATGTTGTAAAAAGTGTGACGCAATTTACACCGACCTTTAGCCAACCTCCCAGGGATGTCCAGGAAAACGTGTTAGTGGTGCACCCATTCAGATCCACAATCAGCAATATGTTGTGGACGCTCTTCTTTGTGTCTTTCTGTCGTTTCTGAAGAGTTGAGGAAACAATGTAAAAGAGGGGTGTCAAAGATTTTCTTTCAGTCTTTTTTTTTAATCGTTTTTAGATTTAGGCTTAGACGTAGCGCCGTACCGCATCATGATCATCCGATCGACTGCTTGGTTGTTTGAATTTTAACGTCTCTTTTCAACTACAGACTTAGATCAGAAACGGCGCTTGGGGCAATTGAAAGCGTGCTGCCACACTGTGA
>BMAT01013235.1:132569-143382 GCA_019649035.1 Elysia marginata | reverse complement strand
TTCATGTGCATTAAAGTCTTTGATCTCCGATCCATAGTAAGGTTTTCTTGACATGAGTCTAGATGTTGTCAGGGTGTCGTTTAGAATCACCTTCAATGGTATACTTTCGGCGATTTCGTTAGCTCTCTTTATCATGTTTTGGTTGGAATCTTCTTTTTGGATCTGAGTTGGTGCAAATGAAAATGATCTCGCGTCCATGATGAATGGGCGGATATCGCAACTTTAACCTTTAAAAGCGATGCTGTTTTGAAAAAAAGAAACGTTTTGTAAGCTACCAAACGTAAAAAAAATTATTAAGTTGTCAATATTTTAAGGGAAGATGTTAACATTTTTGTTGATTTTAGATATAGAGAAAAAGANNNAAAAAAAAAAAAAAAAATAGAAAATGAACTGGCGTTTTCTCAAAAAGGAATTTCCGGCTTCCAACTCATTCACACTGGACGTGGGGAAGCCATTGAGTCAGTGCTGATTTAAGGCACCCTACACAGGTTCTCATTGAATCTCTTGGTTCAACGCCAATCTTATGATTGTGAGCTTTTGGGCCATACTAGAGCACAGTATTTTGCAACGCTATAAAAGAGTGTCAGGGTAGATGTTTTCAAGACATTTGGAGAAGCTCCCCATGTTGGTCGTGTTAGTGTCTCCAAGATACCAGCCAGACAAGGTGAAAAAATATATACATCACTTCTTAATCTATAGACCAAAGCGGAAATCCCATTTTTACACCTCCAGATCTTCTAAAAAGTTTTTTAATTGAATGTAGACAGTTATATGATCCCGGATTTCTTTCTTTTTGAAATCATATTAAGCGTTGACTCAATAGCCTATTACATACATATGTGAAAACAAGAATAGGAAAGAACTACATTTTATTTTGTCTGACACTCCATCATTTGGACTGCTCCCGCCTTGGGGCCCACAGACTATATGGTGGGGCCCGAGCGCGTCGCCCTCGCGTGGAGCTCAACGACTGAAGGAGCGGTTTTTTGGGTCATGTGAACTGGAACTGAACAATCTTGATTGCTGTCACAGACATTTGTTCAAACGTTTGTGTTGTTTTTTTTTAATATAAATTATTCAATGCCAAGAACACATGGTAAACTAACCAACAGCACCCGGTTAAAAAAATAAAAGGATGCTTAAAAGCAAAAAAAGTTTCAATAACATGATGCCACAACAAATGACCGAATCTCTATAACTTTATTAGCCGTTAGTCTAGTAGTTTTTTTTTAAAAGAAATTCTTGACCAGTTTATGGCTATTATGATGATGAGTGGATGGCTCGTGCACTGCTCTTGCCCATTTTGTAACAAAAAACAAAAACACAGATACGCCACTTTGTCTAACATTTCCCCCCTGGCCAGCACAGGAAGGCAGCCACTGTGAGCTGAGGCTGCGCGTGTAGGTGTCTGTCACGGTGACACACAACAAGGAATGTCGAGATAGGAAGAGATCGCTGGCTTCTCATTATAACTTCTGTCGTCGCTTTTGTCATTACCATTCCCCTAAGCTGGTTGAAACCAGAAAGAACCAGAGTCCAGCTTTCTAAGGTAATCTAAATTTCGTGAATAGATCTCTATAGATCTAGATTTAGATCTAGAATGAAGGAAAGCAAAGAGATATAGATTTCTAGCAGAAAAAGCACACTGAGTGACTGACTAGATATCTACTCTAGATCCAGAATCAATGAATAAAAAACTAAAAGACTTCTTTCTTTTAATTCTGACTTAGAATCTAGATTTAGAAGACGTTTCTTCGAAGAGTGCCTCTCTCAGTCTGTCAATTTCTCTCCCTCGAAACTCTTGTTTTAAGAAAGCCACTATACAGGTCCAGATATAGAGGCCCTCTAACTGTTTTTAAGACCTGAATAATCTTCATTTAAGATTGAGAATACATTTATTATAGTCTTATTAGGTTGTGTGGTGAACAGTAGTCACTCTAGATCTGATGTTTATAAATGTAGATTAGGCCTGTAGACACAATTTAGATCTATAGAGTCTACATGAACTGATGTAGTCCTAAATTTGCTATTCTACGCGCAGCGCAACTGTGTACAGCGCTGTGAAAGTGTGAGCCTTCATTAATTTTTTAGAGCAGTGTTACGCATCGTCTTATATTTCTAAAGACACAGATCATATTCATAATCGTACACGTTTAGGCTGTCTCTTCTGAACTCTTTAGCATTCAGATTAATTTTGAGAAGATTTTTGGTAAGCTACACCCCTTTTTTAATATCTAAGCCGTTCATTTTTATTTTCCCACAACAAATTTCATTTGCCCTGGTTCCAGTTCATCTCAATCTGACCTCTTATTGTCAAGACCTGTTAAAGAGTCAAATTGAAATCCAATCAGAGCCTCATTGGTTGTTGTAACACTATCTGAGCGAGATGTCCGAACTCAAGGTTTACGACAGCTGCGTCACAAGTAAGGGCGCTGCTCAGCCTGCTGTACTACTACTAGCCACTGTGGTGGGCATTGTCAGCGAAAAACAGAAATTGAAAAAACTGAGTCTATATTTTCTCCTTCTCGGTGGATCTACGTTAGATGCAAGCTGCTGAAATTTCTGTCTGTCTTGGTTGTTGGTTGTTTACCATGCTAAGGGTGTTGATAATGGGGTGAATTCTCTGGCTGTTAGACGTCTACTCAATTTGACAATCAGCAACTTTTATAATAAAAATCAGAGTTCATTCTTGTTTTTCTGGCATTCACAAAAAGCCTAATTAGTTTCATCTCTCAGCTGTGTTTATAAATTCATGACTGCAGAAAGAAAATAAATTGTTACGACAAAATAATTACATTGCGGTTCAATTGTTAAAAAAAGTCCCATTTAAAGAATAAATGGAATTATTATTGATGAATTAAAATTATCTGTATCAGAAAAAGTGCAAAGCTGGCAATGGTTCTGGCCTTAATCTCGGGGTCGTCTTGGTTAACACCAATCTCTTACAGTTACATCTTCCTTTTTGCAGATTGCACACTGTTTTGTATTTTGAAAAAAATCTATAGAAATTTTCGTTTTTTAAAATGGTATCTATAGCCAAAAAAAAAAGGATCTAGAATAAAGATTCAAGACTAATAATGCATTGAAAAAAAAATTTAATAACACTTTTCTTGGACAAAGAAGACTCACTGGTCCTAAGGTCCTACAACTACAGTAGCAAACTCATCATCTAGATAGAGACATGATCACTTCTTTTACCATCAATCACACTAGTCTTTATTGTATACGTTTAATTTATAATATTAATATCTTCCATTCTAAGTTTCCGTATAAAGTTTTTCTTAAGTTAATTTGTTGTTTTAAGAAAAAAAAATCAATATTACCAGTAGGTGCATCAATGGTTTTTAAAGACTGTTTAGGTTAAGCCATCTTTTGAATTATATTTCTCAAAAGTGCTTGGTGTCATTGATGTATTACAATTTCCCCCCACATCAGTTTTAGAATCTAGACTCTTACTGAAATTTTTTAAATATTTGTCCACAGGAAGAGAGATCAATCTTGTTTGATGGCAGAGAAGCCTGATTTTATTTGTTTTTCCATGTGAAGTTGGATTTAAAGCTGGAACGTTCCTCCTGGGTGTTTATTCTGGGATACAAAGGCTTGGATTATATTATCACTACATCTCGGAAACAGACAGAAAGATTAAGTGGATATATCTGGATCATAAGAAGAGCAGATTACCATCAACACCAAGTGTGAAAAGTGAGCACAGTGACACCATCATGGTAAGTTTTGATTTTCAAAATCTTATTTTGAATAAATTTGATTGCTCTGACCATCATAAAAAAATTTGGGGGGCTTTATTTTAATAAGATTTCTAAAGCTTCAGGAACAATTTAAGTTATTCTCTGTTAAAAATAGTGTTTTCTCTGGTTTCCCATTCAAACAAATTGATGTCTACTTATAAGTTTCGATTTTTATGATTTGAACTGCAAAAAAATCATCTAGATTTCAACGTATTTTTATTTTCTTCCTATACCCACTTTTTTATCCTTATATTTTTTCTTTTCTATTATTATTATAATATTTTGTATTGTTTTATATAATGTTAATGCTTTCCTTTTATTGTTAGTCAGTGCCTATTTATTCAAGTGTCCTATACGTTTTTATTTAATTTTTTTTTTGTAAAAAAAAAACCCTAGACGAACTAAATGTGCTCTGGCTGATTTACATTGGTTGCAGACCAAACTATTTGAGCAAATTTTACTTGTTTTAAAGGCTGGGCCTAAATATTGTAAATCTGTCATTTGTGACGGGGAACAAAGTATTTTCATAAATAACACTTTGTCATAATGATGTGAAGTCATTGTTATGACTCTCTAAAATGGCATCATAATGCTTAGAAATTTTAAGTAAATTGGTGAAGAAAGACAGACACGGTCACTTTGTGCACAGTCACATGCGACAGATTTCCAATTACATGTACGTTTTCGTCTGTTTCTTTTAAACTGTATGGTCTTTTTGGATAAAATTTCAACTTGAGAGGAACTTGGCCAGAACTTTTTATGACAGTCTCATTTTCTGGGCTATGACTTAAAATACTTTTTCTATCATCACAAACGACAGAACCGCGATCTTTTGTCACAGCCATATCACCAATAAACAAATTATAACCTACATCACTTTGAACACTCAGAGCACAATCATAATATGATGTTTAGAAGGAGCAGAGACCTACTTATTTCAGTCTAGTATCTCAACAGACTAATTGACTAATTAAAGCGGTTAGTAGCGCATCTGTCTACAGCACAGGCGAAACCTGCATGCTCGTGCTCTCCTCCCCCATACACACGAGCCCTTGAAAAGTGTGGTTTTGTTTATCGGAAAAGCCCGCTGTAAGAGCTGTAACAAACTTTCTCTACTTTGCTGCCGACTTTTCTTTCCTCTTTTTTTTCCTCAATGGTTAGTCGTCTGTTTTCACGTTTCGTGTTGTTACAGCATACTTCCCTTAGAGAGCAAATTTTATGTGACACCCAGATTCAATTTTGTAGACTTTTTATTTCTGCTCAAATTGTCATCTGCGAATCAGATTAAAAGACTGGAAAGTCCAATATGTCAAAACTAGTGTTGATTCATCTGTATTAATTTTATAGCTGTACTACTAGTCGTATTATCATTAAAATTTTTGGAAAGACAACTAGACATGCTTGTTACATTCTAGAAAATTACTTTCAAAACTAACTGACAAGACATGTGCACTTAAAGCGGCTCATTGTTTATGAATGCAGGCTCTTTACTTAAAATGTCCAATGGCTTTATTCAGATTTAAATCAGTCCATCTCTGTATCTTGTTCCTATTTTTTTTTCTGTCCGTCCTTCACTCTCTCTCTCACTCTATGACCTTGCAACATGACCCCACCCCATTTTTTCATTATTGTAAAATAGATTTAAATAACGTGATATTTTTCTTCAAGGTGGTTTGGCTGACTCTTCGAAAAAACAAACAAACAACAGAAAAACAACAGCCTAGACGTATCATCTGTCTATTCTGAGTTCTTTAGTCTTCTATAAAGTTTTGAAGTTACTTTTGGACTTTGCATGTCGCATACAACAATAACACACAAATTTATATGTATGAAAAAGAGATATATTTTTCTTACAGGTTCGTTTTAAAACCTAATTTGCACCTTACGATACAAACTACTGAAATTGAAGACTCGGGTACATAAAACCTTTAAAATCTGGCCAGCTCTCCTTTAGTTCACTCGAAAAGCAGTAGTTATACACAAGCCATGCACTGTATTTCCGTTATTTACATCATACCATTATAATTATGCAATATACGCTATGAAAGTTTGATTTGTATGCACGTTATATGTTTGTGCCGAAAGCTGTTTACGGGGCCCACGCCCCATATTGTGATTGTTTGTAGACACGAACGTGTATGCTGTTGTATTCAGCTTTGTCCTAGTTGGCCTCTCAATTCGTCCTAAGACGGCAATTTGAAATTCAGGCTCGACGAGGGAGAAAAAGAGCGACCCCATAGCAAACAGTTTTGAATTTTTTGACACGGAGAGGTCGTGGGGGTGCATATTAAAATAGACCCAGCCGGTATTCTGCTGTGTCAGCCCACTCTCCAATAAAGAAGCTTTGGTTCGGTGAATTTTTTGGCCTTCAATGTTTGCTTTAATCTCTCAAAACACCATCGATTATACGGTCAGAAATGCCTACAACTTACAGTGTGGCAACGTGCGAGCTTTTTGTGTGAGATCTCTCTTTCACAACAAGACGCAGAGTAAGCCGTGATTAAGGCAACGCCTAAGATTTTTAAAACTTCAAGAGAGGTTTAATCTTTATTTAAAGTAAACTGGGCTGTGTGAAATTCTGTTCAACTGTGTAAAATCTCTAGACTTGAGATGAGCGTCTGGAGCGAGTGTTGTTTGGTGGGTTTTGTAAACTAATACAATGAGACACTGTAATGAACCATTGATGTCAGGAAAAGGGGAGGGGGGGCTCAAGTAGATTATTACCGTTATTGTTTTCAATTCATTTACATAGAGTACATGCCCCTAGAGACTAGATGAGCATCGTTAACGCCGCCCGAGTTCTGACAAGTCACCCGAACGTGAACACGCGGAATTTCTTCTCCCAACACCGGATGTTTGGGAGGCCGGTCCATGAAGAGTTCGATGTACGTACGAGTTCTACTTTATCTTTTAGAACTATACCTGAAAATTCGAGGCCTGTTTTCTGATGGTGACTGCCGAGTTTTTATTCAATCCCTCTCCTCATCCCACCCTCACCAGTATTACTGAGCACTGCTGCTGCTACTGTGCAGGGCCTCCACTATTTATTCTGATCACAAATATTACGTTTGACGTTTTCTGTTATTCTATCAAACTACCAGTGTTTGACAAAGGAGTTATTACCACACAATAACGTGCTGCTCTTATCGTGCTGCGTCAAGACCTCCAGTCTACGACCTAATTTGCATTTCTCTTAGTAAACATTCGGCTTTTAGGTCAGGAGGTCACGTGTTCGAACCCAGGTCTGGCAAGATCAGTGTTTCCGACTCAGGTGGTCTCGTGGTAAACATTCGGCGTTCAGGTCTGAAGGTCAGGGGTTCTAAGCCCGGTCTGACCATGTTGGTGTTTCGTGCTCTACAGCTTTTCCAACGTGAGTTTAGAAGACAGTTTTTGGCTATGCATTTTTGAGCTGTCAAACCTTAAATTTTGCACTAAATTATCAATTTCTTAAGACGATATTATAATTTCTTTTGACTTAAAATATAGATAAAAAGATAAAAAAAGGACCCACCATGAGGCATTGATTGATTTTAACATGGATTAAGACATGATCCCTCCATCTTGTGTCAGCTGTGGTAAGAGCCAGGCCTGTTATCACCACGTCCAATCAAGTCGATACGCTTGTTATCATCCTCCGTTCTATGTGAATATTTTAACGTCTTCTCAAAATGAGCTCGATAAGGCTTTACTGCTGCTCCCGATATTCTCAATTCTAACGCTAGCCTGTCCTGCTACCACCCTGTGCTCTAGGCATTAGATATAGGTAGGCCTAATGATTATGTTGTTCTGTCTCCGCTATCGACCCTCCGGAGGTTGTCCCTGGCAATCCTCATTACCCTGCATGATCTGCTCGCAATGATTGTTTCGCAAAGAAAGTCACGTGCGTTTTTAATTGACAAGTTGGTAAGAAAAGGTTGAGGGAAAAGGGGGACAGAAACAAACCCGGTAGGGATGGGGGTGGCGAACATAACGGTGGACAGTGCTCGGAGATATAACGTTAGGCAGATCAGGAAAGTACTTAGAGAGAGAGAGAGAGAGAGAGAGAGAGAGAGAGAGAGAGAGAGAGAGGGAGAGAGAGAGAGAGAGAGAGTCTCCAATTGAATTTTCGCAATAAGCGATAATCAATACAAAATTCATTAGAAGTCTCATTTTCTTCGGCTCGCTTCCGCCTTCCAAGATCGTTTCTTTTATCTTTTGCTTCAAATTAGGAATTATTGATGTAATGTTATACTTTTTTTTTAAATTTCGTTTTTACATTTTTTAAAGTCTACGCTGCAATTTCCCAAATGTCTCAATAAAAATTATCCACCGAAGCATGACTACGTAGACTATAACGTTGTATATCTATCGGCCTCGCTGAAACTCTTTTTCCAGATATTTGATCTGCTGTAGCTCTTTCCCCGTTGTATCGCTGTTTTTCTGTCCGACTTATTTCTGCGCGTTGTTCTCCCGTCTCCAAACCCACGTCTTGGGCTTGTGTTTAATGCTGATATGCCAACCCTCCAAGATAGCAAATGTATTATTGAACGTCGTGTGTGTTGTGAGTAAAACATGTTTTATATCAAGAACGGAGACAGTTTTTATTTTAACATAGGTGTAAAAGCTTTGTAGCAGAAAAAAACACACACAACAAAACAAAAAAAAAAAAGAATTTTTTCCCTGTAATAACATTGAAGGGAAGTTTTCTTTCAGTCATTTGGATGCATTTAGTAACCCAAGTTATGTCGCATCAAAAAGTTGTTGTCTTGTTCAATAACGACTAAAGTATTGGAAATAACACAAACAGTAAAGAGCAGAATGTAAGCATGCGTAATGGCAGACAGCTGTGTGGTACCAGTGATCAATAGCTAAATCTACTTATTTTAGGTAAGCTCAGGTTGATGTCGTTGGTTCGAGTTCAGCTTCAATTGTTTTGTTTGTTAATGGAGCTTTTTTATCAGCTGTTAACTCTACCCCTCTAAACAGGGGCGCTTATACGTATGCTTCTGAAGGCATGAAACTTGTCAGTTATTTTTTGTGTTTAACATCACAGGAACACGAGAACATGCCACTATTTTTTTCACGTTTCACGTGGATTTGTTGGTTTTGTTTTACGAAAATGCGCTTCGAACTTTCTAGCCAATGAAACCGAGACTGCAACAGGTTACATGAACTTGATAATGTTGCCAGGGATGGCTTGGTGGTGATGGATGACGTGTGACGTACGGGATTGGTAGAACATCTTTCTCAGTCCCTGGTTAAGCTCAATGGAGCAGGAAACTCAAACCGAAAATGTGGCTTTTGAGGTTCCTCTGTGACACCACACAATTTCGGTGGTTTGGTCTGTCTCCTAAGGCAGTCTATGTATAGGGCTCAATTGCCCTCAAGTACCAGAGGCACTCCGAGGTTGTTTAATTATACTATATAATCAAGTGGCTGGCTGGCAGATGTCCCATCTAGGCGAGGTTCGTGAGGCGTAGGCCACATAGATGCATGTAATTTACATGAATTAGCCCGCAGTCTGACTGGATTCTTGGTTATTCATCCCTTCCGGATCACACACCTTGACCTATGACCTCTCAGCAAGGGAAGACTTGGTAATTGGCGGATGGGCATGACCTCGAATTAGTTTTAGTCATCTAAAGTGGGCAAACAATCATTTTTATCAGTGGGCAAACAACCATTGCTATCATTGGGCAAACAACCATTGCTATCATTGGGCAAACAATCATTGTTATCATTGGGCAAACAATCATTGTCATCATTTGGCAAACAATCAATGTTATCATTGGGCAAACAATCATTGTTATCAATGGGCAAACAATCATTGTTACCATTGGGCAAACAATCATTCCTATCAATGGGCAAACAATCATTGCTATCATTGGGCAAACAACCATTGCTATCATTGGGAAAACAACCACTGCTATCATTGGGCAAACAATCATTGCTGTCATTGGACAAACAATCATTGTTATCATTGGGCAAACAATCATTGCTATCATTGGGCAAACAATCATTGCTATCATTGGGCAATTAATCATTGTTATCATCGGGCAAACAATCATTGCTATCATTGGGCAAACAGTCATTGTTATCATTGGGCAAACAATCATTGTTATCATTGGACAAACAATCACTGCTATCATTGGGCAAACAGTCATCGTTATCATTGGGCAAACAGTCATCATTTAGTCAAGTTACATCATTGTATTTTTATGATAAAACAAGAATAAAAAGATTGGATTAATGATTATATAAATACACCAAAGATAGCATAATGTTCATGTAAAAGTACTGATTCTCAATCAAACTTTCTCTCGCAATTAAACATCACGCTGCCTTTTCTTCCTTATTAAGCCTTCGTCGCAAGGTGTACCGTACTGTCAAGTTGCTTTCCAGGATGCCACATCCTGTTAAATATGGTCACCTAAGGACGCTAAACAATTTTAATCACATATCTCGGGAATTTTTGGAAGGGCGTGGAAAAATCTAAAACGACTTAAACCTCAAAAAAAAAAATAGACAGTAGCAAGTCACCGAATGCTAGCCTGTAATACAATTTATTTTTTTTATGCTGGGACCGTTAACTAATAGGGGAGTTGTTAAAATCTTTTGCTGGGACTTGAATGAGGCCGACCTTGGGGCACCGCAGGGCAGGCCGAAAACTCCAGAGTGGATGTCATATTCCTTAGATTATATATTTCATATTTTGGCCGGCCCATAAAAGGAAAGTACTAATTGAGTGCCCATCAGTCTATACTAAGAACTCAAAAGAGATAGATCAAGATCAATAAAAGTTTCATGCACCAATTTATTTATGTTTAGACTGACAGGCCCGGTGGGTATTGTGGCCTAGGACCGACCCATTCGAATATAATAGATTAATACCTCATCAATTTTACTTTGTCCTAACTATTGGAAAAAGTCAACGAACAGAGCACTCACACAGTTTTGAGTGAGAGCACCAGCTTATGGCAATTACCGCGTGTTTCATAATGCATTTTTTTTGTAGGTGGAACCAGATGGAATTGTCACTGAAAAAATCGTTATTAGTTCTTATCTTTGTTTTTAATGATACCATTGTT
>BMAT01013235.1:113677-124105 GCA_019649035.1 Elysia marginata | reverse complement strand
AAGTGAACAAAGAGGTTGACCTGGTTTCTAGCTCCCCTGTCACGCCTGCTGTTGTTCCTCTCAGTTCTGCTGCGGAGGAGGCAGAGGAATTGTCAGAGGATGCAGCTCAGAGAGAGGATGGGGACGGACAAAAACATTTCTTCCAGGTGACCCGTGTGGATGAGCCAACAGCAGCAAAAGAGGAAGAAGTTGATCTGGTTGCTACAGGCGCTGATGGTGCTGGGGAGAAGGAAGTGCCGAGACTTGACAAGGTTGACAGTTACATGTCAGATTCTGGCAACAGCACATTGAGCTACAACCAGGACACCATTGGGCCTCTCGACAACCCTTCTTTCCTGAGAAATCTCAACTACTCTGTCAGGTAAGCAAATTGTATGTTCGACTGAGCTGTAAAGAAACATTGAGCTACAACCAGGACACCATGTGACCATACAGCCTCTTGACAACCCTTCCTTCCTGAGAAATATGAACTACTTTGTCAGGTAAAATAAATTAGGCTACAACCTGGACACCATAGGGCCTCTAGAAAACCTGCCCTTCTTCAACTTCTTTGTCAGGTAAGCAAATTCTATGCTGAACTAAGCTGTGAGGAAACACAAACCCGATTCTTGAGAATCTGTGTGAAATGTGAAATGGAATATCAATTCTAGAAAAGGCCTTTTGTAAATAAATTTATTCCTCTATTCACTGAATATTAAATAAAAAAAGTTTTCATATCTTCTCACAAAGTTTTCATGATTTTATGCAATTTTGAAGGTATGGAAGCTCAGTAAAAAGCATTATCCGAAATATTGATGCTGTGTATGGATAAATTGTGGCATTCAACTGATTTAGACTGGTTATGAGACATACAATTTTCCACGCCTGTTATTAATACATATTTTGTTACAAAAATATAAGAAAATACGGATTTTCTGAATTTTTACTGAAAAATACTGATTTTTTACTGCTGGCGACTACCACCAATCAGTTAGAATTTCCAAGTATTTAAGTTTTTATTAATAATCTGAAAGTTAGTTTGTTCATGCATTATGTACCAAAAGTGTTGTACAGTACTGAATTACATGGAGCATGGTATTACATATTATAGTATAAACAACTATATATTTTTTGTCTTTAAAAAAAATTTAAATCATGGTGGCTGTCATTAAAATGACTGCACTGTGCCTAATAGTAATGCTATCTGAAAATATGCCAGAATTTTTTAGTACCTGTACAAAGACATACAGATTTTTCAACCCTGATCACTGATTTTTTAATCTCCAATCATACTGATTTTCCATATCTAATGCATTGTCAACAAATGTAACATTTTAATTTGTCTTGTCTCTTGCTCAACAGTCAGGCCGCGGTAAACGAGGCTGGAGATGAGTATGACCTTGACCTGGATGATTTTGCAGGGGTCAAGGCCGATGTGGACGGTGGCTGGGCGTGGGTCATCCTGTTTGCTGCAGTGTGCAGCCTGTCCCTCACTGGCGCCACTGCTTTCTCTGCTGGTAATTCATTACTGGATGGTGTATACACACATGATTTGCGATGTGAACTAAGACATCTCATGTACTTTTTCTTCTTGATGAAGGGAAATTATATTAACATTACTGAATCAGACATCCAGGGGTGTAGCAACTCCAGAATATGAGTCTAGTTGCAAAACTTTTTGATGTCGATATATATGTGCAGCACCACAATGCTCCTTATAATAAGTCTTTAAGAAAGTAAAAAAGTGTCTTGATCATACCCACATTTAAAGATTGGAAATCAATGTGATACATTTTTTTAGGAAATAGTGACAACGAATTAAAAAAATTTTCTTATATGAAGGGTGTAAAAAGCATAACAAATTCAATTTCTCGTTTCCAGCTCATTTATTGAATCATGTCTTAACTGCATATAGTTCTATGAACAGTTTTCAATTGAGGTATATCTAGCTAAATTTTTTTGTCAAACTGCAATCCTGTGACAGAAAATGTTTTCTTTTCTCAAATTCACTGGCAAGGCAACTTAACCACATGTTGAGATGGCTACACAAGTTGTGCTTTTGTATGAACCGTTTGTTGGCAGGAAAAAAAAATTCTAAATAGTTTAAGGATGATTGAAATTTTGTAAAACTTCTGACCTGTGTATGTGTTTGTGCCAGGTGTGTTTATGCCCCACATCCTGGAGCAAATAGAGCCAGACATCTCGATGGCCTCCTGGATCGGAGCTGTACACACCAGTGTGAGCTGTTTCTCTGGTGAGTGGCGGTTGTCTCCCCTCACAGTCACACATTCTGCCTTCTGGTTAGGGGAATATATCAGTGTATCTGTTCTCAAAAGTTATCAAGTGTTTCATCACCAGTCCATTGAGTTAGATAAGAGATATTTATATTTTATCTATACTTTAAAACGAGAAGTTGCAACTGCCCTATAAGAGATATTTATGTTTTATCTATACTTTAAAACGAGAAGTTGTAATATCTTCTCACAAGATTTTAATGATTTTCATATTTGAAATATGGATGCCTTTTCATATAAAAAGTGCAAACTTGAAATTAAATATAAAGCTGTTTAGCAGCTAGAACTAGAAGTTTAGTAGCTTCGAACAATCAATACATTTAGTTTTGTCAAAGGTAAGTTTTAATGTTTAAGAAATCAATATTTTTTTTAAAACTGAGAGTGATGAAACATAGTGGTTGGTGATTTGAAGGGAGCTAATCCAGCAAAGCAGCCTGATCAAGCCTTTAATACAGTCCGGTCTGGATACTTTAAACCTCGCAGAAACAAAGTTGAACTTAAAATTATCCAAAACTCCCTATATCAGTAGAGAACAGTATAATCTGTTATCTGAACGTAATTTGAATTAAGCAAACATATGAATTATCCAGCTTTGAAATATTTGGACTTGACTGTATTGTTTGCTCATCTGTATTACTTAGGACACGGCATGACACTAGTGAACACAACCAGTCTCTACTTTCAGGGCCAAGTGTCAGCTTCTGGGTAAATCGTATTGGTGCACGATGGACGGCCTTTCTCGCAGGTTTGGTCATAGTGGCAGGGTTTGTGGGATCGTACTTTGCCACTTCTTTCCTTCATCTCATCCTGGCCCATGGATTACTAGCAGGTGAGGGGAAGAAAAAATGTATAGATTCAAATTTTTAACATCTCACCCATTAGGAGTAATTTCATTGATTGTGTTTAGATAACTTTCTCAAAACTCTTTTGTTTTTGACATGTGATGACAATTTTAGAGTTATAATTAAGCAGAATTGAAAGTACACAACAATATTCACAGATTTTGAATCATGAGAAAGTTAGATTTAAGACACCTGCTTCTGTCAGGATTTAAAGGGTTAAAAATCGCATGGAATTATCATTACCACCATCATTGTTATCATCATTGTTGTCACATCAACACCATCAATAATACCACATTGCCATCATTTTATACCATCATCATTATCATAATCATCATAATCATCATCATCATAATGATCAACATCGTCATCATCATTGTACGTTAATAAAAGCTTTTTATAACTTTTATTGATTTGTATTTTCCTGTAGGCATAGGAACTGGCTACATTCTTAACATCATGTTTGTGGTGACAGGCCAGTATTTTAACCGCTACCGAGGATTTGCTTGTGGCTTGTTGGCCACTGGAGCAGGGGCAGGTATTCTAGCAGGTCAGTTCAGTGTGTGTATGTTCTCTTTGATTAGCTTGTGGCTTGCCTACCACAGGGCCTGGGACAGGTGTTCAGGTAGGTCAGTTTACATATGATTATGAATGTTCTCTTTGATTTCTTGTAGGATTAGGTATTCTGGCAGGCCAGTTCACTGTGTCTATGTTCTCTTTGATTATCTTGTGGCTTGCTGGCCACAAGGGGTAGGGGTTGGTATTCTGGCAGGTCAGTTCACTGTATGAATGTTCTCTTTGATTTCCTTTTGGCTTGCTGGCCACAAGGGGTAGGGGTAGGTATTGTGGCAGGTCAGCTCACTGTATGAATATTATATTTGAATTCTTTGTGGTTGGATGGCCACAAGTGGTAGGGTTAGGTATGCTATTCTGGCAGGTCAGTTCACCTTATGATGCTAATTTGTCTTGTTTACCTATATAACAAAAGTAATCCAAATTTCTAAAGTGTGTGTAAGTGTTTCAGTTTCAAAATATTGTTGTGAGATATGACAGTAACTTAGTGTCTTCTAGGCGCTGACATAAACCATCTGCTTTGGATGAAATGATCCTTTAACATTTATGTAATTGAAAGAATCATGAGCTTTTTTTTTCTTATCAAAAGCATAACACATGGTATAAAATATTTTACATAATACCCAGTTGTCATAGATATATTAATTTGAGTTCACAATGTTTCAAGCTAAGTTTACTTTTTTGTAAGTCGAAAATAATATTTTTTTCAAAGTCAAGTTTACCTCAAATCATCCCAAAGCGTATTTAACTTGTGCAGATAGAGTATAAAACATTTTTCAACTTGATAATCAGAATATTCATCATTTTAAAGTGAAGTTTCCCATACTCAACGCAAGTGTAAGGGAGCAAGGAGAAGGTTCCTCATTTTTCAGTCACTGGGCATAGGTAGTTTGCCATTGCTTTCTTTGCTGCCTTTACTTTCACAGAGTCTTTAGAGACCTAGTTTTTGTTTGGGCACAAGGTAGCAAAAAAATTTTTGCCCAGACAGTGGATCGAACCCAGAACCTCTTGGATAGTTGTCAATGGCGCTACGGATTGTGCCATCACGCACCACATTAGCTGAAGTAGAAAAATTCCAATAACAATAATTGTAAGGATAGTAAGAATGCTACATTTATAGATTTTGTTTGAAAATATGATTTTACTTTAAAACACCCGAACAAACTAAGGGAAAAATACATCTAAAATATAAATAAATTTTATTATGTATATTTCATGATGAATTAATAAATAGTACTGCACTTTTGTTGATTTAGGAAGCTTCATCTCTCTTATAACTATGTCATTGAACTATTTTGCTTTTATTCTAGTTGGCAGTGTCCTGACATTTCTACTTGAGAATTTTGGCCTGAATGGAGCATATCTCCTGTGGGCTGGAATCTGTAGCCACATCCTGGTGTTTGCCATGCTGCTGAGGCCCTCTAACGAGGAGATGCTCCGTACAGTGGAGAAGAGAATCTCAGCAGAGCAGATCAAGATGAACAACGCAAACAGTGGTCTCAACAGTCTCGCAAGCGGTCTCAACAGTGCCTACAGCAATGGAGATGTTTACAGTGCATACAGTGGCCGTACTAGCGACAGCCGTAAACTGTATCGCCATCCCAGCAAGAGAAGTTCTCGAGGAGAACTTGCCCTCAACCCACTTCTACGCAACGTTCTCAACAATGACGTATCAGACTCAAGAAACTCTGTGAACACTAACAGGTCTCACCGCTCCAGCCGTTCGGCTGCAGCTCTTTCCAACGGGAATCTTTCCCTTGCCCAAAATGCCAGACTTCTGGACAAGACGCTTCTCACAGCAGACGGTAATAGTCTGACGGTTCCAGGCATAGAGGGCAGAAACTCTCCCCTGCTGTCCCGAGCCAGCAACTACACCATCTCACCCTTGGCTGCGCCAGACGGCAGTGGAGAGCAGGTTCCTCACTCCCCCTCAGACAAAACATCAAGTAGCTCTCCCTGCCCCACGTCCCCCACCAACCATATACATTCCAGTTTCTCCCTAGCCAATGAAATTATCCCAGAACATGAAGTTGTCTCCAAGACAAACCTAGAGCCTCCACCTTCGCCAACATTCTCTCGATCTGCTCTCTCAGACTTTCGCAAGCGTCTACATTCTAGTGGTTCCCATGAAAACTCCCACCACACCTCCTACAGTCAAATCAGCCACTTGGTGTCCATGCGTGGGCCCATGCGGAATGGCGACCTGGATAATGAATCTCTCACATCAACCCTGGTGTCAAATCTTCGGCCTAAGGATATTCTTGAGCCACGGTTCCGCCTGGGTTCTCGGAGTATCCCAACTCTGTTTGGCAGTGTGGCCAGTTTTCCCACATCCCTTGCTATTGTGAAGGATGATTTGTCTAGGATCGAGGCTGTTGGCCAGCCTATCGAAAAGGTCAGCCACACTCATTTAGAAGTTGTAATTTTGGACGAAGTCAAATTTTGTATCCACTCTAAATTTACATATTTACGCACAATGAAAGTAAAATATATTAGATGTTTTTTAAAATGGTAACTGTTCAGTGTTTCAACTTCATATTTATTTTTCTGTTTCTTTCAAATTATTTGTAGAGTTGCTGTTCATGTGGTTACAGAAAGTTTTGCTCATAAAGAAATCACTGGTTTTTGTTTGTCTGAAGCATTTAAAAGTTATCATTTTCATTTTCATTTCTATACTAACACGAAGTATTTTAAACTGGCAGAATGCCATTAAAATTTTTTTTGAATATCATGAAATTTTAACTTTTTTTTATTACTTAAAAACAAGATTTCTTCCAAAATTGTTAGAGGTATTCCGGACATGTGAATCAGCAGCTCCATAAGAAATTGAATTTAGTTTGACAGTTCACAAGTGATTCAGTTTCCTCTTATTTAACCTTGCAAATGATATTGTTTATCATCACTCATTCTGCCAAAGACAACAGCAGTCTTGAAAAATAACAGCAAATGAACAACAACAAAATATTTTCATCATCTGTCAGCCTATATCTGTAAGATAACCATTGACTAACACCAACCGGAAGGTAGACATTATAGACTTACTGTATGATTGATGTATTGCTACTTTGTGAGGCAGTAGCGATGGTGGCAGAATGTCTGTGTGCAATTGCTTTTCGGCGCTCCAAATGCAGAAGGGATCATGTATTGTTCACCGTTACCAATCAACTTGCCAAAAAAAAACAGATATTTGTTTGGGCGTCCAAGAAAACCTTTAATATCAACCTATTGGGCAGTTTTGGGCTTTTTGAATTTTTTCACACTACTATTTTTTTTTTTATTTTGCATTTTTCTTTTTTTAAGTCCTCATCTAGATTAGGTCAAACATAAGGCCAGTTTTTTTTAACCAATAATGTATTAGTTTGTGTGAAGAAATTTTTACTGTGCTGCACAATTCAGGTTTATCACTAGACAAGCAAACAGTTTATAGAGAATTTGAAGGATTTTGGGCTGAACAAGAATGTTTAAGTTTAGCAAAATATCCTATTATTTAGTTTATTAACACTAGGCATAATTCAAAACTTAATTGACCTCTATAGTGAATAAACTTGTACCCAGTACATTTTTTGTATCCCTCTTTTCGCTAAGGGGCATTGTGTTTTTTTTGAGAAAACTGCCAGTATATATCACTCTGAAGGATACAAGAAGGAATGCAGAATCTATATTTTTTTCTCAATCTCCATTATTTCAGACCTTGCGCGACCATTTGATTGGTCTGCTGGACTCACTTCGTCTGTTGCGAAATTTCCCATTCATGCTGTTCACAGCTGCCTGTTTGCTGTGGGCCCTCGGAGAAGCACCATTCTTCCTGTACTTGCCGGCATATGCCATTAGGTCAGTTCTACCTTGTTGATTTCTAGCATAGGGGCAGCCCACCTAACTGAAATTTTTTTCTCTCCCTATCTGATGTAAGTGCTCTATAGCAAACAAAAAAAGTAAGCTGTAGAAAGTGCTGTTACTTCTCCTCCTATGTTCATGCTATCAGTCTATCTAAAAAATGTTTTAATTACACTGGGGTCCTCCTTAGCCACAACTGCATAGACTTCTTTGTGTCATTTTTTTCTTTAAATTGCCCTCACTTGCCTGCTAACTTCCTATTATAATGATAAAGAAATATTCTGAGCTCATTCTACCTGTTCATTTTCCCTTATCCCTCAAGCCCTGAGGCTCCCTCTCAAGACAGGCAAAACAGCTTTGAAGGACTGCATCATGTTCATATAAAGTCTTAGGCCTTTGTATCCATATTTAAATTGTGATTTTTCAATGAAATGTTAAATTTCCACTTTCTGTTTCAGCCAAGGTGCAAGTCCGAGTCAGGCACCGTCCCTCTACACAGCCATAGGGTTCGGATCCATGTGTGGTCGGTTTTTATCAGGCCTGGTTGCCAGTGACAAAATGATTGGTCCTCTACTCATCCATATAGGTACAATAAGCTTTTGGTAGTTTCAGGTATCTCACCAACTTTGGACAAATAATAAATTTTATCATTTAAACTAATCGGTCGCTCATTGCAGCAGTGGAATTGATTCGTCAAGATACTAAATGAGATAAGTTAATTTACTTGTCCCATTATCAGGGAAATCTGTCTTAACCCTCTCCCTGTTTTGGGGGGCACACAAATACCCTAGCCTGTAATTTTCTATGTATTTTTCTTTTAAAAACTGTGAAATAAGTTTTGAAACTTTATTCTGAAACTTCAGCTAGTTCAAAATTACGCTGCAAAATTGGTATATAGAAAGAAGAGAAGTGATCATGTTACACCTTTATTGAAAGAGCTGCATTGGTTTACCAGTTCAACAGCACTTTAAGTATAAAGCAGCATCTATTGTATTCTATTGTTTAAATCTTCCAAATTATCCAACCTCTGTGAGTACTATGTTTATACCTTACACTCCTACAAGGACTTTAAGATCAGAAAAAAAGAATTTGTTTGCCATACATAGAGTAAAATTGAAAATCTGTGGGGGACACAGCTTTTATATTCCAGGGCCCAGATATTTGGAACCGTCTACCCTTGTCAGTCCAACAGTTTGAATCTTTATGTAGATTTAATTGAGTTCTGGAGACATACTCGTTTTAAAACTCAGTCATTAGCAGAAATTCAGAACTCTAAACTTACAATTGTCGATGTTTTTGCACTATATATATCTATTTTTATTTTCCACTTGATTTTTCAATTTTCAGTTTTCTATGTTATCCATGTTTTGTAGACTTGTATGAAAGAAATTTATTTTGTTAATCACTTTGAGACTTAATTTTGTTGTGATATGCGCTATATAAATCTAGAGGTTATTATATTATTATTATTTTTTCCTCAAAACATGTCTTTCACACTATTTTATGTGATTGGCAAATAGTCGTCAAATACACTGACCAGTGGTTACTGCTTTTTTGTGCAATTTAGAGCATTGTAGGTACTTTTGTCATCCCATATCATATAGAGGAAAATCCACTAGTAGTCCTCTCTTTGCATTGTGGCTACTTTTATCACTCCAAACCATAAGTGTACTTTATCCCCCCATATTCGTATATAGCAAGTTAAGTGACAAAAAATACTGTGCAATGGGGGGATAGGTGCGCTTATAGGTTTTTTTTTTTGTATAACATGTGGTGACTAGGGGAACAACAGTTACATCATTATTGTGACATAAATATGCTTTACAAATGTTGATTTCAAGCATTACTTTTCAAATTTGAAGAAGGCAACAAAACATTCCGCATACCTAAATAAGAATATTCTGAATAGTTGTAATAATAAGAAAATCTTCGTAATTAACAAATTTGCATAGCATTAAATTATCTCTGTCTCCGCACATAACTGCAACCATGTTGTTACTGGAGGACACAGAAACTGCATGGTACAAATATCTGCTGTTCCTTCTCTCCTAGCTGACGAGTAGAGCTGCAAAATTTAACTTCTCAATCGATTTTGTTAACAGTTTCAGTTGATTAATTAAAAGAAAGCTTGGTAGCTAGCTACTAACCACTCTTTGTTTCAGGTTGCCTAGGACTATCTGGGATGGTAATGACGCTCACGCCAGTAGTGGCCTCGGCCTGGACCGACCAAGTGCTGTGTGCCGGGCTGTTTGGTCTCTACACTGGCTCCCTGGTCCCGCTGCTGTCTCTCATTACCATTGAGCTGCTTGGCATCTCAGAGCTAGGCATGGGTTTTGGTCTCCTATGCATGATCCAGGGAGTGGCCTACCTGGCCGGGCCGCCCCTTGCAGGTACTGACATAATATAAAGAGCGTATTTTGAAGTATTCATAACATACCAACATGCTATATGCACTTTATATGGTTTCTGCTACAGGTCATGATCAACTGTGATAACACACATAGAGACAGAGCTCATTCCAGGAGTTAAGTGTCCACCACTAGACTATGATAACACACATAGAGACAGAGCTCGGTCCAGGAGTTAAGTGTCCACCACTAGACTGTGATAGTACACATAGAGACAGAGCTCAGTCCAGGAGTTAAGTATTCACCACTAGACTGTGATAGTACACATAGAGACAGATCTCAGTCCAGGAGTTAAGTATCCACCACTAGACTGTGATAATACACATAGAGACAGGGCTCAGTCCAGGAGTTTAGTATCCTAGGCTGTGATAATACACATAGAGACAGAGCTCAGTCCAGGAGTTAAGTATCCACCACTAGACTGTGATAATACACATACAGACAGGGCTCAGTCCAGGAGTTAAGTATCCTAAGCTGTGATAATACACATAGAGACAG
>BMAT01013235.1:96425-109105 GCA_019649035.1 Elysia marginata | reverse complement strand
GCTCTGCGTTTGTCTAGTCCAGCGAGGCTGGCCAGTTGCGTTGCTAGGTTATGGGAAGGTGTAGAGTTGGGGAGTCTTGTTGTTTGATTTGTTATGAGAGCCATACTTGTCATCTGTTGACATGTCGGTCGTAAGTCTTAGTAGCCTGTGATATTCTTATGTTACTGTCAGTATAGTCAATTTTTAATCAGTTTAACTTAAACCTCCAAGTGTGATTAAGCCTCCGAAAAGAAAATTTAGTTTTTTTGATGTGAAATTAAAACATTACTGCTTTGTGTGTAAGTCATGTTTTAATAATGAAATACAAGAAATGTTATAGTTAACTGCAGTATTGGTCCAATAGAGAAATATAGAGAGGCAAGGGACTGGACTGTAGTGGCGTTTCTCTTGTGCACATGCTTTGCCTCAATAGTAGTACCTAAGAATAATATTATTTTTGTGTATTGCTGTGAAATTGCCAGCTTTGTATAAATTCTTTTTCTTTCTTCTGGAGATATATTTAAGCAAAAGCTTTTCCCAATTTCTATTTATTTGTGTTCTGAAAAAAAGCTGTTTTTTAAATCTGAGCTTTCCTCTACTTACAAGGTTTATAAACATAAGTAATTTTGTTTACGGTTGGACTGCAGTATCAAAAGTGGAACAGCAGGAGTGTCTCTTTTCTTGTGTGTCTGAACAAATGTTGTCAAGTGCTCCAGGTAGTAAAGAAAGATCGAATGACAACAAGTCAATGACTTGCAACTGTTCTACATGTGTCATAATTTGACTTAACAGGACATTGATATCTTGAGCAATGCATTTACCCAGTTGCGAACACAAGATATGAAATCATCAAAATTTTATGTAAGGCATTTAAGTACTGGAAAAAGGGAAAAGTAGACTCAGAAGGATTTTTCTTCAATTTAAACATATGACAGTGGACTCAATTGAACTGGCCGCGATTCAGATGGTTAAGGCTGAGTCTGCACTAGATGTGATTGTCTGATTTTGATCTTAGCTCTCAACGTGTGCCTTAGAAAGCCTTCATGCTCTCCCAGCTAGCAGCTAGTCTGCGCCAACTGACATAGTTATGTAAGTGTTTATATCAGATGTCTGCCAATCTTTGTTTAGATGCTTTTTACACTCCACTAACTCTGCCTAATCAGCCTATAAGTTGTTTAGGTGGAATTTTTGTTAACTTGACTCTTTTTGTATTTGCTGCGGTGACAATTATATTGACAATTATATATAAGGACTTTGACATAACTCAATTTTTATCCTAAATCAATGTAATTGGTTATGTGGTGCAGCGATCAACTTTAGCTGAGTTGCACATATTTTCTTTGTGCACTTCCTGATACTTACCTTACTTAGTTGCGGTGAAATGAGTAAAATTAAAAGCATCGCAGCTGTAACTATATTTTCCAAATACTCTCTTTATAATTTACTTATCCAGAGAAAAAGAAAATTTTGAACTGTGAAGAAGTGAAGCTTGATGGAAATGAAAGATGTTGGATACTTGTAAAATTTTCTGTTACAGAGTTATATTGCTTGATAAAACAAGGATCAAGTAACTCCACGCTGATGATACAGTTTGAGCACAGCTGACGTAATGTCAGTACTCTCCCTTTCTAGCATTTCAGTTGATAAGTACAATGAATCTCCCTCTTTCTGCATCTAAACCTGAAACCAAGACTCCTCAAAATCGTTTGGTTTTCTACTGAAGTCTGCTGGTTTTTTTTTCTTCAAAAAACTTATTTTCTACCAAACAAGCGAAATGTGGCACTTTTGAACCCTTTACTTCTGTTCACTGTAAGCTTAGGATCCAAGGATGGAGTGAAATGTTAGAAAAAGTTGATTGACTAGTCGGTTGTCATTTCAGTATTATAATTGATGAAGAAGCTTGTAGGGCTTTAAACCACAAGGAGAACTGAACACGTCTTTTGCTTGCTAGTACTAGTAGTTGTACATGACATGCCTTCACAAATCTTTGATAAATAAGCTTAAAGGTGCACTCAAACTTCTCATGGATTTGAGTTCATAAGTTGACATGTGCTAAATTGAGTATCTCTTTTTATTCATTAATCCTTTGTCTCTTAGTTACCATACCAGTATGGTATGTGCATTTAGTGCAATGGAAATATGGAAATTTATAAATTCACCTTCGTTGTAAGTTTTCTTTGTACACTTGACCCACATACCATTGGTGGTAACAACACAAATTTATTGCTTTATCATCGATGCACTACAGACCCCCCCCCTCCCCCACCGCAAAAAAAGACAAAACAAAAAAAAAACATTCCGGCCATGTAATACATGTAATAAAAATTATGGAGACTTTAGAGTTGAGATTTACTTGTATTTCTGATGTCAGTGGTGTTTGTAAGCTCTGTGAAATCCCTAGCGGAAATTCTTCACCCTATTTTAGCCGGCAACTGCTATTTTAATCGTGCAATTAGCCAAAAACCTGCTTAATTCCCATTTTTTTAGGTCTCTATGGATAATTTATCTGCTGATATTCAAAGAAAATGTATACAGTAATTTCATGGGTCTGTGAAGTTTGTTTTATCTGTGTGTTAACTGTTTTAGAACAATGTTATAGTCCCAAAATGTCAGACAGATCTTAACATAAGCAGCAGAATGACTTTAGCATTAAAAAATGATTAGTTTAGAAACTTTGATGACCGCTTGTAAAACATTAGAAGTGAGCAAAGCTCTCAGATTCACGGCACATGTTTGTGAATTTTTTTCATTAGTTTGTGTGAATAAATAAAGACTGCAACCTAATAAATTTATTTTCTTTATGATCAACTTTTTACTTAAGCTTCGCTTCTCTGTAAATGTTTTAGTTTTATTTATAACCTTTTTGGTGAAAAAAAAAATGTACCTACCCGAACACAAGAGTCTCCATAACTTTAAATTAAGAAACCTACTTTATTATCATTGTTGTTGTGTACAGACTAGCCAGACTGCCTCAGCACTGCTCTGTGATTGTGACATATATTGAAATTATTTCTATCGGTCAAGCACAACATCTCACCACAGGTGATATCGAATCAAGCTAAGCTTTACACCCCCCACTGCCTGAAGATTATTTAGATGTTGCTGTTTAGATTTTGCCCTGTGGATTAAATGCTTTATACTTCTCAGGTCGGTTATATGTACATGTACATTGGTAAAACTATACTTAATATTTAAGAATTTGATAGATTTTGACTAAACAAGTTGTTTCATTTTAATGAAGCAGCACATCGTATATTTATGTACATAGTACCGTGCAGGTCATATAGAACAGTTTTATGTTAGTATTATTTTTGTAAATTCATGATTTGAATAATTTGCTAAGAACAATTTTTGTTTTACATTTTAATTTGTAATCATCTGCTTTTTACATTTTACAACCAACAACCTGTGTTTTGTCCTGTTGAATCTATTGTTGAATCAGGTTTTACTTTCTTCTATATTGTTTGTTAATGTAGTTCATTTATGTTTGCATAGAAATCCAGTTGAACAATACTGTTAAAATTATAATTTTTAATATTTTTATTTGCAGTCCACATTAGTCAGATGTTTCCAGTTCATTTTCAAAGAAGTCAACATATTGCTATGCAAAATTCTTAGCTTCCTAAGAATAAAAATTGTATGAATAGATCATAATTCTCTACATGTGTACAAGGTGTTATGTACATAATTATGAAATAGTTCAAAAGAGAAGAAAAAACAAATACCCTTGAATATTTTTTGTTCTTTTTTAAGTTAAACTTCCAACATCTGACTCTCGAGGGGAGCTTTCAAGACATTTTTGTTTGAACATCAAAAAGCTGAAGCATCAAAGTTATTGTGCCATACAACTAAGATTTTAAATCAGGCTGCAAGCTGAGAATGTTACAAAAGTTTTCACTGTAAGTGTAACTTATTCCAGGAGAGCTTGATGGGTCTCATGATAAGATCTAACACATGTATTGCAATTTCTAATGCCATCATCTATTTTTTTTATAGGTTTTAACCTTTTCAATGTATTTTTATCAGTTGCAATCCAAGCCTCTCAGTTCAAATCTCTTGGGGATGAACAAAAAAATTGTTAATAAAGAGGAAGTGAATCCTGCACTCAAACTGAGGTTTATGTATCCCTCTGTCAATTTTCTGCTTTACTGTTTACATAAGCACAGCTGCCCTGACATCATGGGCTAGTAACTTAAGGCTGTACTATAAACTGTAAGTTAAGAGAATTCGTCTTTATTACTTTGAACAACTAGTTCAAATCATGCTACGGCAAAGAGCAGAAAAAACAACCGAGGTCCAGAAAAGACTTTGATGTGTTAGAACTTTATGTATCAGACCAAGGTTTTTGTTTGGAGGTTTCCATTGTACATGATTACACTATAACAAAGACATGTTTGACCTCTCTGAATGCTACCATTAAGCAGCCTTGTTGATCTGAGATAACAGCTTTTACAATGATTTGTGTTACTGTCTATATAATCGCTGATACTGGACCAGATAACTTTCATCAACAGCTACGTTACCCCTCAAACTACGCCATTAAGTTTCTCTGGCTTGATGTCAGTCCTTGTTGTTATGCTTTTGACAATATGCACAGAACTTGAAGTCAAGTTGAAACATCAACCAGAAGTAACTTACCAGCATGGTGGGTTGTCTTTTATCTCACAATAAATACAACAAACTAAAATGTTGTATATATTTTTTTGCTTGATTACCCACATACTGCACAATCGTTATCAGGGCTACAGGAATTGTAACATGAAAGAAAAACATTGCAGGTGGAAAGATTTTTAATAAGTTATATAAAGCCAACATTGATTTGGAAATATTTGCTTTATTTGTAAATAATCTGCATGACGTTCATATATCCTTTTAGAGATTAATATACACAGATTTCATAACTCATTCTTTTTGGGTCAAGACCATCAATAGTAAAGCCATAGTACGAGAAACTATGCATGAATAAGACATCTGGACCCGTGGATGTGTAAAGGGACATTAAGTACCGTGAAGAGCAATTTTCTTTTCACTATTTTAAAATTTTCATGAGCTCTTATCCCTTGATTTTCAATATCATTATTTTTTGTGAATGAGAATATTTGTCTTTAAATTTAACATCCAGCATTTTCCACTTAGTGTTTCAGTATTTTTTTTTTAGGTCACAGTACTAAAACAATCAATTGCTCTTACCGTCTCTCATGCTCAGAGTAAAACTGCCATTCATTCATGCCATATTAACACTGAGAGCATAAGTGCAAAACTCTTGGTAAAAAAGTCAAACCATGAGAAATTACCGATCTTCACAGATTTTTGCACTTTACGTTCATGCCGACAATACGGCGACGGAGGTGAGTATGAAAGAGCCTTGAACAGTACTGTAAGTGTGGGAATGAATAGAAGCAAATAAATTCAACTCAAATCAAAAGTAACAATTTAATGGTTGATATCTTTTTTGTACGGGACCAGTTGAGTGCATTATTGCAGCTCTATATCTACACTTTGACTGAGACCAACATGATTCACCAACTTTCTAAAGACAGTTGATGTAAACCACTATTCAAATATTAAATACAAAACATTTAAGTGTGTCTTGCTACTTCAGGTAGTCTTTAATTGCAAAGCAATGTGGTCTAGTCATTTGCATTGAGCTCAAGATACTCAGTTTCACTGCACAGAACCAAGTGCTGCTGATACTAGTGAAAGGTTCTGCCACTCACTGCTCCAGCTAATTAGTGTTCATAGCCCTCCAGACTGTTGTCTCACTTCTGCTAGAGTGCTAGTATTTTTACTCAATCAAGCATAACCCTCCACACTGTTGTCTCACTGCTGCTAGAGTACTTCTAGTATTTTTACTCAATCAATAGCTTTCTGAATCAAGCCAATTTTACTCATAGTTTCATACCTAAGACATCTAACTGCAAAATGCAAAAAATTGTTGCATTTTTTATCTATGTGATTCAACTATTTAGTACAAGCAAAGAGGAGGCTTTTTCTTGCAGACCAGCCTACAACTCAGCAATGTTAAACCTAGGGGCTGTGACGTGCTGTATTCGCTTTCTACTTAGATTGCTTTGGTTCTTACTTTATATACAGAAATATTTAAGTCTTGCGGCTAGCCCCTCAATACTGCACATTAGTTTACTTTGCTGACATTTGTTTTTCTAGTTAATTTTTATCAGTGTTACATTTTATATGAACATGAAAACCTCGGTGATTGAACTTTTATTTGTGTTTAGATGATGGAAGGCTGTGTCTGTATCAGCGACCCATACTGACTGACCCAACCGGCTCTTCCTCCCTATGTTGATGGCTTGCCAGAGGCCTGGCCGTGACCATACTGAGTGTTCTACCGCTTGCAATTGTTCTAAATCTAACTCTTCAAACTAATAATAGCATAGGTCAATGTAAGGTTTTTTTTTCAAAACTTTGTTTATATTTGGATGGTTTAGCCTCTTACTGTTCACATTGGTCAGTATTCAAAACTGATAGATTGCTGGCATGCTGTATACTTTATATACATTAAACGGCCCAGTCCTGATATTTCAAACCTTATGGAAACCATAGTCTAATTTGGAATTATCTATATTTTGACATCAGTTTATTTTTTTACAAATAGAGAAAAAAGATAAGTAATATACATAAAGTTCAAATTAAACAAGTTTTGGAGATATCCAGGTTTGAGTTATCTGGACTTGACTGTACTTCATTCATTCAGTATACTGAATACTTCATACTGTATACATTCTATTATACATTCTGAACAGTGTATTGTGTGTCTAGATGACCTGTCAGATCAGAATCTTTTCTTGTGATGCTTACACAATTTTACAATCATTTTTATCAATGTTATGCATTATTGATGTTGCTTTCAAACATGCAGACATTTATTTGGGAATAAACCAATTATGAACCAACCCTACTTTCAACATCTTGGCCTGTCTTGCATATTGATTTGTTTGATGAATCATGCCAATTTTATTTAAAAAATGGTACAAGCAAGTGGTGGGGGGGGGGGGGGGTAAAAATTACTTGTCAACCAATTGTTTGTTTTACATCACTAAACTGTGTATAGTGAGAGAAAGAACTAGAGCCAAAGAAAAATTACACATGTATATAAAAATGTTACAGTTTTATGCGATGCATTACATTTACAGTTTTTTAGTTTTACACTAGAGCTTTAACTCACGGTTTTCATCAGAAAAAGCAGAGGTACATTGACACACATTTTATTAGATGTTGTACCTTCTACTGTGGTGTGGATGCAGGTGTATTTATAACAATACATCTGAGGGCACAAAAGGGTACTTGTCGCACACTGTCCTGATGGCACAATAAGGTACTCATTACATCACCATACAGTCCTTAGTCCACAATAGGGTACTTGTAACAATGACACATCTAAGGGCACAATAGGTTACTTATAACAATGGCCCATCTGAGGGCACATAAGGGTATGTGTAACAATGATACATCTGAGGGCACAATAGGGTATATGTAACAATGACATGTCTGAGGGCAGAATAGGGTACATGTACTTGTAACAATAACACGTCTGAGGGCACATGAGGGTATGTGTAACAATGATACATCCGAGGGCACAATAGGGTATATGTAGCAATGACATGTCTGAGGGCAGAATGGGGTACTTGTAATAATATCATGTCTGAGGGCACAATAGGACACGTGTAACATGACAATGACACGTCTGGGGGCAGAATAGGGTGTTTGTAACAATGATACATCTGAGGGCACAATAGGGTACTTGTAACAATGATACAGCTGAGGGCACAATAGGGTGCCATACTTTTTATAACCATATTATCACACTGTCGTGAGGGCACCACAGGGTACTTGTATAATAATATCACACCGTCGTAAGAGCACAATGGGGTAATTGGAATAACGTCACTCCCTGAGGGTAAAATAGGGTAATTGATATATCATCACACCTTCCTGAGAGCACAATGGGGTAATTGTAATAACATCACACCGTCCTGGGGGCACAATGGTGTAATTGTAATAATACCACACCTTCCTGAGAGCACAATGGGGGAATTATAATAATATCACACCGTCCTGAGGGCACCAAAATTGTAACTTAATTACATTGTGAAAGAAATGAAAAGAACTAACAATGAAAACGAGAATTATTTACACAAAAATAAGAACGTATAAACTAGATCTAGGCCTACCTGGAATGAAAAAGACAGATAAAGAATGACTTATCTTTTTTCCAGTGTAGATCTCGTAAACAAGGACATGGGTTAGTGCAATTCGGCACGCAATTATCGTTCCTTGTTTTCATAAGTTCCTTTGCAGAAATCCGGGAGAGGTGACATTTAAGTAAATCGTAGACAGACGAACACACATAAACATAATAATTTCGTCCGCTTCTTATCTAAAGCCTATAATTCTACTAGGTCTGGATGTAGCTTAGGTTTCGGGCGCAGTCTTTCTTCGATTTTAGGCTCTGCGTGTTAGTTTTCCTCTGTTTAGCCTTATGGTCTAGGATGTGCCTGTCCATTTACGTCACTCATGAAGGTCACCGTTTTCTCCCATAAAGAATTAAAGATAGATCTAGTCCATAACTTTCAAAAACTTTTGGACTCGAGTTTGGCAATTTCACCCTATCCTTTTATCTAGACCGTTAAAGTACATTATGAAGATCATTGTGATAGTCCTATCGTGTTAGTTCACTCTCTTTCCTCCCGAGACGTTAGACTCTAAGAGTTGTGAGCACTGGAAGACACACAGAAAGATAAAGATTAATTACGAACTGTGAATGATCATGTGCTTTCAACATTCACAAAACCGTCATGTCTATATCTTAAACTGGTCATTATCGGGTGATGAGGGAGGGGCATTGCAATAAAAAAAAATTGAAGGGGTAGAGTTAAAGATTGTTGGATGCTACTATTTGATAGAAGTGTAATAAAAATGTAACGAAGTGTTTATGTTAAAACGGCTTTATCTAGTACTATTTTCTCGCCGTTTTGTCTTGTTAATATATCGCGTCATACTCATTGTTATACATGTCCGCATGAAGATGTAGCCTACTTTCAAGTACAAAGAGACGATATTAAAGATCTAGGCATATGATTCAGCATTATTTTCCTGAATAAGTTTCTAGATGTAGGCGCCAAGTAATTTTCACATGATTTTTGATAAAGCATTGCATGATGATAACACAATCAGGCCCCTAATTTTTGTCACACTAGCTCTAGATCTAGTCATGTCCGTGGCTGGATCTGTGTGTGTAATTTGCAAAGATACGAAAAGTTTTCACATTACGTCTGTGTAAAAGTGAATAAAACAATGGTAAGAATAAAATCAAAATATTTTGATCTCCTCCAGTTTAAAGACAATTGTATAGTGGTGTGCTATAAAAGAAAAAAGGGGGAAAAAGCATTTGCGAGATAAATGCCTAAACCATGGGTAGGAGAGAGAATTGAATTGATTCTTTTTTTTTTTTTTACAACGGTAGCCAATCAGGCACTGTGCCTTTTAAATTGGCCGTTCACTTGAATGTATGAACAATGTTATTTGTAAACAACGAAACATCTGCAAACAATTAAAGAAACTTGAGAGAGAAAGAGGGGTGCGCAACCCCTGTTACACTCATCCAAACAAGAAATACGTGAAACGCAACGACTCCTTATGTACGTAAAAGTTGTATGTTGTGCATTTTACTGAAATGGTTCAGCAGTTGCTTAAAATTATAGAAGAATTTGACTGACCTGATAGTTGAAAAATTGTTTTATTGCTATGACCGCAACAACGCAATCTCACCCAATCACGTTTTGCGTAAAATATTTTAAGTGGTATAAATCGTACCTGAAAATAAGCATCTTAAAATTTGCTTAAATTTTATTAAAAACCCCAAAAACAGTTTTGATTTTAGACTTTTCTGCCACCAAACTTCCGAGATAAGTCTCTTATGAAGCGCTAGATCTAGTTTGCGCACCGAAATTGTAACGCTGAAAGAAAACAGAAAAGCACACTCACACAAAGACAAAACAAAACAGGCTTTACCATTAGGAGGCGCCTTAAAACAAGATTAAAGTCTACCCACAATGCATCTGTTGTCACACAAAGGAGCCAAAGGGCCTAGATTAATGTTCTAGACAGCCAACGACAGGACGGACATTAGTTTTTCGACTTCATTTCCTGACAGCTGTGACATAGATCTAGACATTGACTCGGATCTTTTAACATTAACAAGATGAGTATAGTCCTGGCAACCCAAGACTTCAGTAAACCCAAAAATAGACTAAGTCAATGGACTCAAATGATGCCGCCTTCATCGCGACGTCGTAGATCTAGCGGTGGAAGATCTAGCGGTGGATATAACTCATTTTCCTCTAACGACTCCGACAGTAGCCTTACGAGTAAGATCACCTTTCTACGCCGAGCCAAATCAGCACCGGACGGTTTTTGTCGTGTGATCAGACTTAAAGGCAGGTGTCGCGTCAAACCGCTTCTCGGGGGAGGCTGTCCTTGTGTCCATAAAAAAAGATCGGGCTCGGTGTCGGGGCAGCAACGCAGACATTTGTCACTGTTACAGAAAAAAGACGACTTGCCGTTCGGTGGAATCGAATATCTCAGAAGGTAAAATTTTGCAAATATGGGTTTGGATTTAATTCAGCTACATTATATATACAATCCTTTACAATGTTTGTACAATACGTCTTTAAAAAAAGGAACGAAGAATAAATAAACTAAAAAAAAAACCCCAACAAAACAAAACAGGAAAAACAACCATCCAAACAATCAACCTATCTAATTATCAACAGGCAAACCAACCAACCAATCAACCAAAACATCAATCGATTGATCAATCAATCAATTAACCAACCAATTATTCAATCGATCATCATGTCAATTTTATTTATCCGAATTTTGTACCCTTTGCGATAATTTTCACGTGAAAACCATCGTCCAATCACTCTGCATGTATGTTGTGGCCGGCCCGCCAGGAAGATGGGTTTCACGATGCCGTCGGCTGAGTCTATCGCGCGGTCAGCCATGTTTCGGAGACAACCCAGGGGAAAGCTGTACAAGGTGAGCCAGGCTGCCAACAGATTCCACAACACCTTCACCGACAAAGAGCTCGTGGTTCCTGACATAGACTACAACGTACGGAAACCACGAGACACAGACAGCGCTATTCGGATACCCCGCATGTTAAGTGTTGTTGTGAGTACCCTAGGTATATGGAAGGGGCACGGGGGACTCAGCAAAAATGTAGTACATGTACCTATACCTTTAGTTCTATGCTGATTTTCACTACCATTATGGGACTGTTCCATGCTCTCCAAAAATTATCTGAGAGTAATTCCCCTTGGGCAATGGTGAGTTTTTGGTCTAGATTCAGCATTGGAGTCAGTAGAATAAACTACCTCGCCCACAGAATAGTTCGCTGGTGATCCCACCTTCTGAATTTTAAACACAAGAGAGGTTAATCCTGGAACAGTCCCATACTCCCCCCCTCTTCTCTCTCTCTTTCTTTCTCTCCCCTCTCTCTCCCCTTTGTAGTCTACCCCCTCGTTTTAGTATTTTTAGTATCGGCTCACGCACGGGTGTTTTTTTTTACTGTTAGTTTCTCACTTTGAAATCACAAGCTCATAGAACATTGAAGTTTGATTTCCCACGCAACGTGAGTGTTAACTTTCAGTAATGTTTAATGCCATCCTGAACATTATAATAACCTTTTGCTAGATAAGAAATACACATTCCCGAAATAGATTCACTGTTTTTACTTCCCGAATTCCAAAGTACACCATTTGTATGTGGTTGTTGACGACCATCCTATAGCTTAATTTCTACAAAAATAAGTGTACTTACCATCTCTAATCAATGTTTAAGATAACAATCAGTCTGTAAGATTTGTGGAAGAGCCAATAAAGAAAAAAAATAGAATAATAATAATAATAATAATAATAATAATAATAATACATGTAATAATAATACTAATACATGTAATTATAATACATGTAATAATAATAAGGCATGTAATAATAATAATAATAATAATAATAATAATAATAATAATAATAATAATAATAAGAATAATAATGTAATAATAATAATAATAATAATAATAATAATAATAATAATAATGATAATAATAATGCTTTATTCATCTTTTTTCAAAAAATTTGTTTTACAGACGTGGTCATAATTACTTTAGAAATAACAACAAATGGGCACATTTAGCTTCAAAAACTGGTCATTAGCAATAATGCATTTATACTGTTAACAAACTTCTCATCTTTTCATTCAAACTCTTACTCTTCTTCTTCTCTTAATCAACTCCCTCTCCACGCCGTGCATCATGATTATCACACTTAAAATTTAAATAAAAATGTATAAGGTTTACAAACAAGCAGAAAATAAAATAACTATGTAAAGAAAATATCAAAACCTGTGTATAGCCTACTTATATAATATACAATAACATATTATATACTGTTTCTATTTATGGTTATGCATCTGGTGTAAAAATTTACAGCTAGGAATTTGTATAAAACATTTGTTATAAAAAGATAGATGAATAAATATAAAATTCGTAAAAACTTGCATTTATTTTGTTACCATGGTCAACAAACTAGAAGTGAATGTAAATGGGAATGTAAAGTGAATCTCATTAATACTCAGGTACAGGTTCATGTAAAAGGTGTGTACAAAATCACAGATTGGAG
>BMAT01013235.1:37313-48252 GCA_019649035.1 Elysia marginata | reverse complement strand
CTACTACTACTACTTCTACTGCTACTACTATCTTGGTGTATACCGAGAGGTATGTGCATGGTATTTCTTTGTTTCTCTCTCTGCCTTTTTCATAATTAAGTCTTTCTTCTTTGCATATGTTTCGCTTTTTAAATTTCTCCTCCTACAGCCCATCTTTTTTTCTTTCTCAGTTCTATTCTTCATTGCGTGATTCCATCTCTCTCTGACTCTCTCCGACCCTCTTTCACTGCCTTCATGTCTCTATCTGTCTGTCTCCCTCTCTCTGTCTATCCTATGACATTTCTATACCGGTACCTCCCGGCGGAACATGTTTACACTCAAACAGTAAACTCAGCAGCTCCGCAGAGTTATTGTCTAGTTTGATGTAGGCTAGACCCGAGCGGTGCAGTAAATAAACCTACACCCTGATGTCTACAGTCTGGCTGCAGTCTGCGCTCACCACCAAGTTTGATGTCTAGCCAGACAGCTTTGATCAGCACTCACTCTCAAGGTTCCAGTAAACTCTCTCCCAGCCCCAGGCCAGGAACTAGATCTAGATCGGTTTTAGGGAATCGCATGCACAGTTAGTTGCACACACTAGATTTATCTATCTAGACTCGACTAAACTGAGAACAAATAGAATGAAATATTGCTTACATAGCACACCCATATGATACATACACAGTGCATGTATAAAATGCACGGACGGACCCTCAACCTTCGAAACCTGCTGTCTTACATTATACATACCACAAGTGTATACAAGACGGTGCGCACTTGCGGAGTCGACGAGATTTTAAATATTTACACCCACTTGGCAAACTGCATCATTTTCTGAAGAAAGAAGAAGAAAGAGGATATTGGAGAGAGAGAGAGAGGGAGAGAGAGAGAGAGAGAGAGAGAGAGTTTAATTCGCTAACTGTGTGTGATTCAATCGAGCTACCAGTACCGCTTGAACTGGGTCGAAGTGTCTGAAAAGAGAAACCTGTTATAAAAAGAAAACAAAAGGCGGGAATTAAACCTAGATTTAGATTAAAGCGCTGTTCTATTTTTGTGTGAAGCTCCTGCAGTGAGGGAAACAGCTGCTGTTGGAAAGACTTTGTGTGTGTGTGTGTGTGTGTGTGTGCGTCTCTGGGGATTATTGGTGTTCATAAATGTGGGCAAAAAATTATTGGAGGGTTGCATCATTAAAGAACAAAGCGGATATTAACAAGAACTCGTGAATTCCACCCAGCATTTTGATTTTAAAGTACAACAACCAGTAATTTCACGTCTGCAGTAAAGTTGCGTTATACTTATAGACCCATAGAACGATACAGTTATATTGTCTTTATCTGCAGACTTTTAGGTGACTTTCATTTATCAACGCGCGCCCGGTAGCAGTAACTATTATGATCAGGACTAAGTCAATGATGACTCTCACCATATCGACCCCACCTTGTCAAGCACGAAGTTGTAATCTGTGAACCACGCGCCGTTAGCTACCAAGAACTACTGGCTGCATCCAACACTAATATGGAACGAGAAGACCACAAAATCCCAACCTGATGACACTCTTGAAGTCCTTGCCTGTTGCTTATCAAGTGGAGGAAAAACACTCACCCCCAAAGCAACAGAAAAGAAACACTAAAATAAGTTGGATAAAATAAATAGAAAATAATGACAGAAATGCTTTCCTAATTTTTTTCTTGAAAAAAAAGCCATCTCTTAGTCACTAGGTTATTCATTTGTCTGGTGCTGGAAGTGGAAGGAAGCTCAGCTGCATGAGCTTAGTTTACTGACGGGTAAAAAAACATTTGTCTTGGCATCCCGGGTGTCTTTCCGGTAGCTGTTGTTTTTGCTGCTGATATTGCCACTTTTACTGCTGCTGTTGTTGCCGGTGCTGCTATTGCTGCAGCCCCTGTATTTTCACTGTTCAAGTTTGTTCTCATTGCTCTGGCCGTTGTTGTTTATGGTGCCACAATTGCTTACACAGCTGTCATTGTGTTTGTCTTCACCGTCGTTGATGTTATTAGTATTATTTTCGCTGTTTCTGCAGTCCGTTTTTATACCACTCTACTGCTGTTTTTATGCTGCTAATTCAAACTTTGGTGCTGATATTCTTTACATGATGTTACACCTAAGGTGACATGTTCAGCTTGTTATATGAGTTGGGTAGAGCTGCTTTCGTCAGTGCTGCTATTAGATGATTACTGTATTAGTGTTACACTACTTTACATTGCTCTACTCCTCTTATTCTCTCTTATCTTCTTTTTTTCTTTTTTTTTACGCCTCCATCTTATTCTATTCCAGTTTCTTCTGTTTATTTTCTCTCGCTGCTCAAATCTCTCTTATTACCTTTGTGGTTATTCTTCTAAAACTTAGTGTTATCTTATTTTTGTCCTCACCCGCCATGTTCCTGTTATCATCACTTTTTCCCCCTCCTTGCCTCCCATATTTTTTGTCTTCTTTTCATAATGATCGAGTACAAAATCTTCTTCCTGTTTTAGTGCTTCTCAGCCTAGGTCGTTTTACGGTAGAAGGGAAAGCGGGATATAGGAAAGTGAGTAATCAAGGAGGTGGAAAGTAAAAGCTTGTTAAAGATAGATGAAGACGGCGAAGAAAAAAAATTAAAACATGAATACATTTAAGTAAAAATAAGAATAAACCGCTGAACACTTAGATAAGCTAAGAGGGAGAGAAAGAGAGACATAGAGAGATGGAGAGAGACATTAGAAAGACACGCCCATGGATTTGTCGGCCTATCGTACCTGCCATACGCCCGCCTGTTGCGTCCTTCTCCCACGGCAAGACAAGCGCAAGAGAGGCAAGACACCGGGGGACATTCGGAGGAAGAGGAGAAAGCGACGCGGGGAGGGAGAGGAGGTGCTAGAGGGGGAGAGAGAGACGAGGAGCTCTGAAGGCACAAGACTTGGGCAATGGTGTGAGAATCTCCTCATTTATTTACACTGAAAGTCTTGGGGTGAGGAAGTTGCCTGATGAATTATTGGCGAAGATACAAGAACATACATACAGACAACTCGATCTATCTGATCCATATACTCTGCAGGAAGTGAGACAAGAGTCTTTAGTTTCTCAGGAGGAGAGGCTAGGAGGATTAATGTTATTCTTACAAGACTTTCATTAGTTTTCATAAGCCTAAAGGTAAGCAGGCAAAAAGATGTTGATCCCATAGGTCTAGAGTAGATCAAGTGATTTATGTCTATACAAAGTAATCAAATGCTGGATACACTTTTGAGTAATTTTTTTTAAACTAGTTTAAAATAGAGTAAATAATCTACAAAATAATAATGAGAATAGTAATAATAATGATGGCGATAATGATAATAATAATAAACTATTACATAACGTTTTCTCTTTTTCTTTAAAAGGCTCTCGAAGCGTTTTACATGCATGTATGTTTTTCTCTCACACTTCACTATCTTCTACACACACACACGCGCGCATATCCATCATGGGATAAGAAAGAACAGCATAAGAAATTTAGATCTCGCAAATAATGATTGTAGCCAATAAACGAAAAGAGAAAGTACAGAAATAGAGAAAGACTCGAACCCGCATCACTCCCAGATTCTCACCCTATTGTCAGGCAGGAGTTCTGAGGAACAGACCACCAGGTTTGCCGCAGATTCGAACCCCAGTGGTGATGTTCTCAGTTTTTTTACTATGTTACTGGCATTATTGGATTGTTTACTTGTTGCGTGTTAGAGATCACATTTCTTTCTGTACGCACATATTATGACTTCATCGTATCTCAGACATGAAGTTATCAATATCTAATACATCGCATGTCAGCACTGCTAGGGCTGCTGTCTTTTGACCACATAGGCCTATAGAAGTATATTCCGATATTTTTCTCTCCTTCTCTAAATATATCCATCGTCCACATGCTATCGAAAAGCAGCTAAAAAGTTCGGTTTATTTTTTAAGTTTGTAATAATCGAGATCTAGCTAAAACAAACTTTTTTAATACGTGGATATTAATCTGTAGTTAGCAGTTGTTAGCCTAGTATATGACTTTAGTATGGGAGGGTCATAATTAAAAAAAATAATCTATGTCTCAGTCTAGCTGGAAACACCGCACACCGCACACCGTGTCTGGATGATAAAAAAATAGTTTTGAACCCCCATCTAACCAACATTGTCCGGCCCGAACGGGGCACGTCGGGAAATAACAAAATGCTTGTTGTGATGATGGGGTGTCTGTCCAATATATTGCTGTTATTGATTATACTATGACAATAGAAGCATGTACTGAACTTGCTATTGTAATAAAATGCTCAACAAAAGTTAAGAGCCACCTCTTGTCTTTACAACAGAATTGGTCTACTTTAAACTTCTCAAAACGACTCAAATGAAACCTAAAGGAGAATACAATTTGCTTGCTGCCGTTTCAATCTGGCTCCAACCAGATCTATGTGAAGAAGGTTTTATTTATTTTGACTGAGCTTATCCCACAGTTGTGTGACATCATGGACCTCTGTACCACTATACTACAACAATATAGAAGTCGATGTGTGCTCTTCACACAGTTGTGTGACATCATGGACCCCCATACTACTATACTACTACAACAATATAGAAGTCGATGTGTGCTCATCACACAGTTGTGTGACATCATGGACGTCCATACTACTATATTACTACAACAATATAGAAGTCAATGTGTGCTCATCACACAGTTGTGTGACATCATGGACCTCCATTCTACTATACTACTACAACAATATAGAAGTCGATGTGTGCTCATCGCACAGTTGTGTGACATCATGGACCTCTGTACCATTATACTACTACAACAATATAGATGTCGATGTGTGAGGTGCTTTAAGAAGAGCCAATGATGCATAAAATGTACTGAATTCCTTACCAATCAGTGAGCGCCATTCGGTCGCTGATAAATGAAACTCGTTAAATGAATGTTAGTGAATAAACACATTAACAACGATCTGCATAAGGAAATGCGACCAAAATTATAGGTAGCCATTACGTTTTGTTGAGCAGTACACATTAAGTTAGTTGATAAATGTACGATGTATTAAAGAAATGTATGATTTAAAAATATAAACTCTGGAGTGCTTTACAACTTCCGGTACTATACGAAACATCAACTAAATAAATTTATCAACAAAATCATGAATTGTGGGGATACTTTACTCTCTTGTACTATTATAGTGTATTACAGTAAAACATTTTTTTTGTTAATTTTCTTCGACGAGAAGTCGATGTTGCGTTTTTTAAAAATTAAATGATATAAACTGGTTTGACTATGCCTCAAAATACCCTTCTTTATTGTATAAAAGTAGATATGATGCATAATTTTCATGTAGATGGCTATGGCAAACCTAAGACTAGTATATTAATTATATTTGACGTACGGTTATTGTTAAATTAATTTTGAAGTATAGAAAAAAGCAAGTACTACGTTAGCATAGAAATTACGCAAAAAAAAAGAGAGAAAAAAATAAGCCACCCATCTGTTTTCTGTTACTGGAAAAAACTTAGCGATTTGTCGAACGTTCATTCGCCCTATCTTTTTTTTGTAAAAGTTTTCCACCTAGATTTTTTTAAACCGAATTTTGTCCCAGTTAAATTTCTCTTTGTTAGACATAGAGTTACGCGTCAGTTCTCGTGGTCCATTTCTCACACGAATTAAAACCTTTGACTTTCAAAACAAGTTTAAGGGGGTCACAGCTCTAACTAACTTGGTGTGCGATTTGCGTTTTCTAAGGATCTGATTTTTCTCTCTGAGTGTCTTTCTTTCTCTGTTACACGCCTCTAAACATCCAAATTGTCCTGAGAGGCAGAGACTCGTTAAGATCAGATAAGAATACAATTTTGGTTTATCCCAACATAAGAAACAGGTATATGTACAACATAAGATGAGATAAGATAAGATAGATTTTATTCATCCCGCAGGAAATTTGTTTTCACAGTTGCATATCACATATTGATACATATCAAACAGCACAACATACGAATGATAATAAAAAGATAAAAAAACACACACACACGTATGAACCCACTCTCTTCTTCTTCTTCTTCTTCTTCTTCTTCTTCTTCTTCTTCTCTCTCTCTCTATCTTTATCACTCTCTCTATATATATCTTTTCACTCCTATGCTCTTTTTTCTCTGTCTCTGTCTGCCATTCTTTCTCTGCTTCTCCCTGTCTCTGAGAGAAGGTCATAGACAAAACATACAACCAAAGACGCAATAGTATGTTAAGATCACAAAAATACGTGCATGATCACATCCCCAACGAAAATTGGTTTTTGCATTGTCGGCTCTGTCTTGATCCGAAACAGAAACTGTGTGCACTTTTTGAGCTTTTTGGAAAGCGAAAGCGTTAAGGTGACTTGATTCGTAAGCGCTTTATAAGTACGCTAATTGCCGCTTTGTTATTCAACTGCTCTATAAACTCTTGTTTTCAATCTTTGTTGCCTACATTGAGAGGCTGTGCTGAGGGTAGTCAGCCATAAAGAAATTTAACTTGATGTTCAGTCTGCACACTACACAGTCAATAAGGATCCAATAGAATGCACGCATGTCTGTGAGATCTAAGTACTAGTTTCAGATCAATTCTATCGCCTTTCGCGTTCTAGTTCTCCAAACCTGACGCCTTGTCTGCTTCTAGGACTTTCTCCAGTGTCGTCAGTCCTATGCGATATTGTTCTGGGGACTACGTGTTATCCACCTATCTATCTACCTACTCATCTATCTATGTAACTACGTATCAATCAATCAATCTATCTATCTATAGATCAATCTACTATGTCTATCTATCAATCAATCTATCTATCTATTTATCCATCTATCTATCTATCTATCTAGATTCTAGGTTTTTAATGTAATGTCATGAAATACAGTGCTCAACTTGTGTAAGGAGCATTTGTATACATTGTACCCTAGTCCTACCTTATTTTTATGCGACACCGTGTTTCTCGCCGTCCGGTTGGTAGGCGCGTCATCAGGCAACTGTTTCTATTCCGTTCCCCCATCTATCTATCTATCTATCTATCTATCTATCTATCTATCTATCTATCTATCTATCTATCTATCTATTTATCTATCTATCTATCTATCTGTCTGTCCGTCTATCTATCTATCCATCTGTCTATCTATCTATCTATCTATCTATCTATCTATCTAGCTATCTATCTACCTACCTATCTATCTATCTATCTGTCTGTCTGTCTGTCTGTCTATCTATCTATGTCTCTATCTATCTATCTATCTATCTATCTATCTATCTATCTATCTATCTATCTATCTATCACCCCCCGCCTTCTCAAAATTTTCATTTGCTGTAAGCGAATTTAAAAAAGCGGAACATAAAAAATATGCAGCAAAGGCAATATTTTCCATTTCATAATAAAGAATTAAACATCACTGCCTGGTTTTTATGGAACATAAGAAACCTATTTTCTGAACAACTTGTAAACCAAAGCTGTAAGGAACTGCCACACGTGGGGTGAGATCTTAATGTAAAAAAAGACAAACAAAAAAGTAGAAAAAAGACCACCACAAAGAAGCGTTTTCAAACGCCGCTAATGCGTGCATCTACCTCCTAGCCAAACTGTAACGTTAAGTTGCGATGCGAAATGGTGCTCTGCGCTCACGCATCGTCCAGGTGTTCCACCGAAGTTCGTTTAACTCCCATGCGAAAGCGATATGGCTCTCTAATGAAAGTTGCCGAGAGCTTCAGCTTTGGTGAGAAAATGGAAGTTATTACGAGAACTGAACGTGAGTAGAACGAACGTACAATCGTGAACCCTTCCAATATGACCAATAATGGTACTCGTGATTTATTTACAGCGGAAGGGTATCATGCCGAAAGGTTCTCCAAGCGCCAATTCTTGTTACCCTTTCTTTCGACAACATTAGGCTTTTCATTTTTAAATTGTCTGCTCAATACCAGTTTTCGAACCCACAACCTCTTGCGTAAATAATACGATGCCAGTATAGAAGTAGCACGAGTAGTTGGACCAGAAGAAGTTATTGTAGCCGTAGCAACAGCAGAATTAGTAGGGTTAGGGTAGCAATAGCAGAAGTTCGCAATAAGATCATTAACCATACGATTATTTAACAGCCAAACATTGCAAAGAAATAAGTTTATTCTGAAACTAATTTAATCACGACTACATTGATTTTGGACGAAAGTGGAAATATTTATCTCGTTAGGCTTTACACCCTAAAACGGGGTCTCTCAACATTTTGTAAAATTCAGGCGGATACTTGTACATGTATATATAATTTACGTATGTTATGACTTGTTGGCTTTTCTGCCCCTATGTATGCAATGCGCCTACATTGTACTATAAGAGTCTTGTGCTGCTGCACTGCTGAGGCATGACAAACTATCTGTGTTATGGTACATATAATTTTACGATAATAAAAAAAACGTTTGTTGTTGTTGCCTCTAAAGCCATGAAGTGCTATTTGTTTGGGAAGAAAGAAGCCTTTGCCTGTACGGTATGGCTGGATTTGAATGACGTTACGGTTTTTATTGGAAACAAATCAATAACTGATTTGTCGATAGGGCTTATACCCAACGGTTTGAAAGACCAGTTCTCATGGGTTTCTAATTTTGTGAACAGCTCAAAGAAACTCGAGATAATAACAACAGAGCTGTGACACCTTCTTGGATGTGACTTAACTGCATGTGACGTGAGGTTCAGAAACTTGCAAAGCACAACACACACAGGCCTACTGGTATGGAACAATAAAAGACTTCATTAATATGAGAACTAGCCATATCCTGCGGAAAAAGAAGATTCCTGTTCAGGAAAAGGTAATGTTTGTAGTCGTGTGTGGAATGGAATTATGACGCACTACACCAGAGCTGTTTGTTCTCTCTGGATACACTGTATTGTATGAGGGGAACCTACTGGGAACAATTGCCCTAATCTAACACATTAGATGTGTGCGTCTTGCCGGTGTGATGTTTTGTACACGTATCTAGCTTGGACAACCACTCGCCGAGTCGCCGTTTGGGTCTCGCAACAGACAAAAGAGACATAGATCTAGAGGGTGGAAGACACTCAACAACTACCGACAATAAATTGTTCCTTTTGTGCGCATGCGAAGCATGCCCAGCAGAATAAGTTGAAAGTGAAAGTGTTAGCATTTAATTTATTTACAAACCTTCTTCAAAAATATCTATAGGAATAAATTAAAGAAATAAAACGACAACTAAAAAAGATAAAACCCTTCAAAGGAAAGCCCTATTTCGATGAGACAACCAAATAAAATAGCACAATCAGCTAAAGAACATGTGCCCAACCTACTATAAGGACAATCCTATAATATGTAATATGACTGACCTTATTAAGCAACCTCGAATAACAGGAGACGTTTTCATGGAATATTTTATCTTAATCACTAAGTTGCTTAGTCTGCTTATACGAAAAGATCAACAACAGCGTGGATTTATGGTTTTTGTTACCCCAGCCTTTGTTATAGTGGCCAGAATAGAGAAGAGGCCAGAAGAGGCAGTGAATATCATTTGCATCTCAGAGCAAGGTCCATGAGCTCATGTGACACGTTATGTCCTGGGGGTTGTGAGGGGCACATGTCAAGACTGAGGAGGAGATTGTCCTGAAATAGTGCAGGAAGAGAAAGGTACTGAGAGGTACTGGGTGATAAAGGCGGTTCTGTAAGAATACACAATGAGATCAACGTGCATGCAGTGTTCACTTCACAAACTGAAATAAGAAAGATAACGTGACGGTATCATTTTTCTCAAAGCGCATGAATTTGTAAATCCGGTCACAGCACATTCAGATTGACTGGGTCATTTTGCTCGGGTAATTTTTTTTTTGAAGATGAGTGAGAAAAAAGATAACCACTGTTCATTCGCCCCTCGACCCCTCTGTATTATAATACTAGTAGGGGTTTCTGCAATGATGATATATATACATAGAAATAAATAACTATGCTACCTCTTTTTATCGCACCCTCCCCCCCCTCCCCCCCCACACACACGCGCTTCGCCCCTTTCACGGGTTCAAGTCGTAGCGCCACACTTACTTTTACTTTCATTTCACAGAAAACGCTTAGAAAAAAATTATATTAGAATAATGCCCAGAGTGGCAAGAATATACTTTGTTATCTCTTAACACCTTTTTGGCTCCTAAATGGGGATTTATTTCCTATTGACGAACATTCCGACAGCCCCTGTCGCATGTTGTTACAAGCTATGCTATCTCCTCGATCGAGAAAAAGATCTGGCTAAAACGCCCACTGTCGTGGAGATATAAAGCCTATTGGGTGCATGCAGTCAGTGCAATATAAAGCCTATTGGGTGCATGCAGTCAGTGCCAGCGCGCGACACCTCAGTCTGCCGTGCCCGTCTGAACGGATGAGTGAACCACACGTCAAAAGATTTGAAATTCAGGTTAGATTCGAGAAAGCCTACCGTAACAGAATTTGACGTAGCTGAAGGCAAATAGTACTTTTTTAAAAAGGCTTTTCTCATTCAGCCATTGTGAATCAGATCTAGATCTAGGCCACACGGTAAAATTCCTTCATGTAGAATTGTGAAATTGCCTGCTTCAGAAATGTTTCGCATGAACTTATAAGCTCTCTCCGTTTATGACTCTTCAAACGATTTTCGCAACGAGATTAGTCCAACAACAAAATCTCGAGAACATGTTTTCGTGTGCTTTAAACAGCTACTGGAAACTAAACAACAGTTTAACAATTGGTTTACTTTGGATGAAAATGAGATAAAACTCTGAATATCCAATTGAGTAAGTTATGTTAATACTGATATGTTTATTTAAACTATAACACATTCCCTGAATTTCCTAAAGAAGAGTTTAAAATTGTAACACACCAGTTCGTTCGAAAGCTTCGGGCTCGCGGATCTTCAACATGGCGTATCTTAACGATGAAAAATGAAAATGAGAGGTAATTTGAAAGAAAGAGAGAGAGAGAGAGAGAGAGAGAGAGAGAGAGA
>BMAT01013235.1:13763-24834 GCA_019649035.1 Elysia marginata | reverse complement strand
AGAGAGAGAGAGAGAGAGAGGAAGGGGGGATACTGAATTAAAACAGAAGCCTGTTAAAATCATGCAGGTGTATCTTTTTTCTTTTCTGTGTTTTTTTTATGAACAAAAGCCTGCTAAAAACTTATGTAAGACTGCTAAAAATTATGTAAGGCTGCTAAAAACTTATGCAAGACTGCTTAAAACATATGTAATGCTGCTAAAAAGTTATGAAAGGCTGCTAAAACTTATGTAAGACTACTTAAAACCTTGTGTAAGACTGCTTGAAACTTATGTAAGACTGCCAAAAACTTATGTAAGGCTGCTAAAATCTTATGCAAGGCTGCTAAAATCTTATGTAAGGCTGATAAAAGCTTATGCAAGTATGCTAAAATCTAAGTCTGCTTAAAACTTATGTAAGACTGCTAAAAAGTAATCTTTATGAACTATTGAGATGTTGTGTGCATTTTTAAAGCATAATAAGAAAATTAATGTCAACATTGTAGCCAATTAAAACGGTTCAGCCTCAAGTTTGCTCACCATAAGACCAGGATTTCTCAAGACATAATTATTTTATGGCAGAAGTTCTAAAAGGCCAATGAGAAGGCGCAGTGTCGCGTGGAGCTCATACCAAAATGAAGACCTGAATTGGGTCTTGACTGTAATCTGATCACGAAAATCAAAACGCTCGAATCGATATATCGTGCAGGTTTGTTTGTCAAGTGTGCTCTTTTGTCTGGTTCGATCGATATAATGCGGGCTCAGATGTAAAACGTTCTATCTACAATACATTTCCGCTGCAGATGAAACCTTTTGACTCTAAACCTGCGACATCGCTACCTATAGTTACCAGCGTGGTGGACTAGTTTGAAATCGATTGTTTTATCTGTCAAAAGTTCCCACATTACATTCCTACAGCTGCTGTAAGGAAGAAGCTACAGTTACAGTGTTTCTAAAATTGATACAACATCTACCTTTGCCCTTTATTAATACTCCTATCTTCTTCCACAGCGTCCTTATCACCAACTTTCGCTCATATTTATTTGATTATTATAATTACAATTATTATTCTACTTTTCGTTCAAGTTACCCTTATAATTTTCATGAAATGGTTTTATTATTTTAGATAATTATGCGTCTCTCATTATCATTGTACAAAATTGGCCACTGTCCTCTTTCTGGCCCTTGTAATGTCTCGATCTATAATTGTCAATTAAAAAAAAAAAAAAAAAAAAAGAAGCTACAGTTAAAATTTTCAGTTGAGTAATACTGTCAGAGTTGAGTTTCTTGTAAATGTTTTTTTTATGGTTTAGACCTCACATGAAGATTAGTGTAAATCATCTCATCTGAACTCCATGTCACTGTCTTCACCCTCAGCTATTATAAACGCCTTTACAAATCATGAGGGTTGTGGGTAGTTGTTGTAGTTTTAGTGAGGTGAGTAGAAAGCCTTTATAATGTACGCAAAAACTACATAAATCTTAGGTCCTCGCTTTTATTTTCAAAATAAAAAGTTAAATAGAAAGTGATGTTCTTACATGAAAACTAATAACACACTAGGCTCCATTTTTTCTTGTCTTTCTCCAACTCTAATCCGTTGTGTACCGTATACAATGTGGGCCCAGGAGACATTACCTTTCAAAACACACTGAATCTGATGGGAGTTGTCAAGTGTACACATGTTTATCATGTTATTGGTGTGTACTCAGGCTAGCCTTGTACAATGTACAAGCACTCCTGTCTTGCTAGACTTGCGCTATTTCTAGAGAAAAACATAATGTAATAATACCTTGTAACCTCGTGACACAGGGAAGTAGTAGGAGAAGCCAGAAACATGGCGGGGGGGGGGGGGNNNCCTTCATGTCACTCACCTGTTGGTAGAGAAAGCTCGGCCATCTCCAGGGCAAGTCCAGGACAACACAATGCTGTCTTTTGTCAGTTTTTCTTGGAGCACCTTCAACTGAATACAGACAGCAACCCTTGGACCTCTGTTTGGACTTTTAACTTCCTCGTGGGGATAATTGATTGAACTTTATTCCTTCAGAGGGTTTTAAGCCTAAACCAAGTGACAGGCTGTTATGGCACACAGCAAACTGTCTAACTTAAATGCATGGAACTGTCACGTTTTTTTTCCTTCAGAGCTAAAATATTTTGCCCTTGTATTTTGATAAAGTTATGTCTATAAGTTTAAATCTTAACAACTTTCTATTTTCTGAACAATTTTTATAAAACAACATTGAATTAAATGGTTGGTCGCAGTTTTCTAGAGCTGGTTTATGTGCGAAAATAAAAAAAAATATCCTTGAGCCTTTTCTTCCTCCAGTTAGTAATTTGTCAACTGTTTGTGATTATAAACAAATTTGTATCTACAAGGCAAGTGACGACATATCAAAGCGTATCACTCAATCACCGATTCGTGAGAAGTACATGATGTCTTGAGCGTTAACTCGGTAAAGAAAATATCTTTGTTAGTTAATGATACAAGTAAATCATATCAAATCTAATTGAAACATATCACAGGGACTTGAGATTGTGTGTGGAAAGCAGTGGACTAATGTACAATTGGTATAATATGGTATCATATCAATTGCGAAGAATACCTGGTTATAAAACGTTATCCGTGTAAGATCTATTGGCAATGTTCACATAATTATATACAGTTCCAGAAGACTTTTGCACACATTTTTTAAGACCGACTCGTAATGCTATGTTCTTAAGTAGGCCTTTTTGTCTCTGTTTTATCTACATTTATAGACTCTGCAATATTACTTTTAAAATAAATTTAATTGTTTTTGGTCTTATGGAATTTTACGCCAAGATTCAGTTCTAGAGTAGGCCCGGATCTAGATATCTAAATGTTGATTTTAGATATTTCAGTGAAATTCCCAGTGTAAATTAATTTGCCGTTAGGAATTAGGTTTAGGTCTAGAATATTGATATAGAACTATCTGAAAATCAAGATGTAGAAGCTCAAGATCTCTGGATACCAAAGTTTGAATTTAATGTTCTGGGCCTAGAGTTACCTCACCTCTGACCTATGCGCGTTTTATCTGAAAGCTTTTAGTTCGATGTTGTTATTGATTAACTTCAGCAATCAATAAATCGACATCTAACACGTTTTTTTATTGTTACCACGGAAATCTGCATAAAAAATTATGCGGACATGCAAATTTTCATAACTTTTCGTTGAGTAGTAAAAATTTGTATTCGAAATCATTCTTTAATTCCTTAGCTCCATTATAGTATTATGATGATGATCATGATGATGGTGATGATGATGATGATGAAGCAAACAGCGCTAAGAAAAGGAATCAAACGTCTTGAAAACAGTCAAAACTTGTCGGATGTCGCAGCTCCTTTGTGCGGAGGTGAATGTATCGATGGTATAGGTCTACAGAAAAACCTCAAATATTATGTTTAAAAACTATAACTTACTGTAACTGCATAAGAAGTAAGTTGATTAAAAACATGATTAGAGAAAACATTCAATAAAGCGCTATTCCTGTCAGTTCCGATTTCGGCATCTCACCCCTTATGACTGAGCAAGGCAATTTGAATCGCAGACTACAGATTGAAGTTAGCTTGTCATAATAACAGGGCCGACATTCGAGTTGATAATACTACGACTGATGTTCACCATATTTCCTTAATGGCTTTATCAACTTTGGCAGCAATGGTTATGATATTTATGTAATGAACATAAAATTTAGAGCACACCGCTACTCCTTCTACCAGAGATTAAATACATAAACACAGTAAAAGAGTGTTTAAACATAAATGGACGGTGTGATAATTTCTAGAACATCAGTGAAATCTTCCGCCCGCAGAAGTCTCGAGTGCACGAAACAGAAGTTTTCTCCCTCTCTACTTCTCTTGATTTGGAAATAAGAACAAGAGGATTCTTTTCCCATTGTTATCTCCCAACATCTATTTTTGTCTTTGTCTAGTTTGGCATGACATCGGCATGCAGCCTTGGTGTCTATTTCGCTAACTGTAGGGTCATGGAGCAGTATTAGGCCGGGAGATCCCTCAGTGCTGACTCGAGGGCCTATCTCTTCGGGAGGATGAGTCCCTCTTGAGGCGCTGGGTGTGAGTTCCATACACCAGGCTTAGCACCCACCCACCCACTCGAAAATCTGAATCTGCCCCAGAAACACGCCACTCCTAGCATCCTTGATATTACCTGGTTTATAGATCTCTAGAAGGTTTATGCGATATTGATACCTGTCCGCCGTAAGAAAAGCCAAGCCTTCTGACCAAAGAGCACGTCACACATCGCGTTTCAACATAGAATATAGGCGAGGCCCACCCATAAGTTGTGTATGTTTAAATGTATTATGAATTCTACTCTGTCCTAAACTTTCGAATGACTGAAATAAAATACACGAAAAGAACCCTCATACATGTAGCCTATTCTAATGAGAAAATGTGTTTTCCATAGATTTGTATGTCTGCATTATCATCCTAAATAAGCAAAGCCTTCATGAAAACTTAAGAATCGTCGCCTTGTCTAATTTTCTAATTTGCAATCGTATCTAGATGTAACAATACTACAACAAGAACGGCTCCTCTACGCCGGTTGAAAGAAAAGCACTCTACATTGTTTTCTATTATATCTATAATAACAAGCAACATGCATACGCTTATCTTGACTGCTTAAAATGAAGATAAAAAAGGGTATAAATAAAAAAAAAAACGGACAGTTTCCATTCATGTAGTTAGATTGAGTAAGAGAGAGAGAAAGAGAAGTAAGAAAGAAAAAAAGTAGAGATAGATAGATAGATAGATAGATAGAGAGAGAGAGATAGAGAGAGAGAGAGAGAGAGAGAGAAAGAGAGAGAGAGAGAGAGAGGGAGAGAGAGAGATCAGAAAAAAGGAAGATATTTAGATAAACTTGGACATTTGGACAGAAAAGAGTAGGCCAGTCGATCAGATCAAAATATGAGTGTAAGTGTTCGTTATTGTACCACTCGAGTACCCATCATAGCCGGTTTCATGTACATGTATTTTTTTATATGTTGCAACAATGGATGATGTCGCAAACAAAAAATCAGAAATGAAAAACTTAATACATTGATGATAGGCAGACAGGCAGAAAGACAGTCATAATTGTTACCTGTAATGGACGGGGAATAGATACACATATAGATACTTTGAAATTAGGCTTTTTGTACTATGCAATGTTATAGACTTGCATAGATAGGCACCTAGCCAGATAGATCTAGAGGTATAATAACACAAGGAACAAACATAAAGAGATTAAAAAAAAAACGTAAACAGTGAAAAAAATTACAGAAGCGGTTATAAAAATAAGCGCGAAGTATGAGGCACGATTGAGTCTCATTCTCCGCATATTCCTCCTCCATCTTTGTCTTACTCCCAGCCATCCCATATTCCATGTCATTCTGAACCGCAATAGAAATTCATCAACCAAAAACCCCTGAGATTCATCAACGCAGGTCTAATGACCAAAATTACCATAAAAAGTTTGTCTCGTAATGAAGCGGACATCTAGTCGCCCTGAGCCTTGTGCATACGCCAGAAGTAATTTCGGTCGGTAGATTTCACTAGATTGAGATCCTCGGCTTTGGGCGGTGTCTCTAGATCTAGACGGTAGACAAAGTTCAGGTCGGGACGACGTTTGTTGTTTTCATGATTTAGTCAGGTCAGTCGCTCCAACTGCTTTGTAACGGATTAGATAACAGTTATGTGGCCAGACTGCTCGCAGTGTAGCAACTCGTGCTAATCGTCTTGGGCAAGTTCCGGCCTTTAAGGGACATTAAACTAGACACAGTGATGTCAGTACTGCCATGACATAACAGTTAATCTGAAACTATTTCTGTTTTTCTTTTCTAAATTGTAGGAAAGGGAAACAAAAATATGCAAAGGAAATGAGAATAACACTGTGGCGAGAAAAAAAAACACAAGGCATCAATTGTGTAGTGAAACTTATCCTTGGACTTAGACGAAAGTAATTGTACTGTACTCAACTGTACTCAACGTCAACACACCCCCCTCCCCCCGCTTAGCCCCTCAAGCCCTTCTTCATTAACTTGCTTGCTCAAATAAAGTATACAAAAATTTACTCTTCCTCCAATACTGCATTTTAAACAAACTTGTTTTTAAGCTGTTCTTTTTTTTTTAGACTCAAGTTATACAAACTATTTCTTTTATTTCAATCCCTTGTAGGTTAAAGCGTTTAGAGCGTATTAGTGGATTACGCGCTATATAAAAGCGCCCTTCACTTTAAATGTTAGTTTTAGTCATGAAATGTTCACAAAATAAAATTTAATTATTCAATGTGAAAACATGTTGCGAAAAACTCCTTGCCTGACACCAAATGAATCTTTGAAAGCGACTTGTTTTCCTCTATTTTCAAGCACTTTGTTTGGTTTTCAAATAATCGCTTTGACAGGGCCAAAGTGAACTAGGCCAATAAAAATAACACACTAACCAGGAAACCACGCCAGGTTATCGGATGTGAAAAATATGTTGTGACGACATTCGGTTTCACATTGGTTAACTGTTAGAGAAGACCGTCATGATAAAGTGCGTTGAAAGTTCTCTTTGGTCGTAGCATTAGATCTACTAACTTAAGATGAGATAGGTATGGCTAAAGAGAACAGCAATTTAAAACAATTTGTTGATATTTTACAATGGCTCGGCATGTTTACTACTGTGACAGAGCCTTGAAAAAACTTATAGCTGTAGAAATACCTGGTACGGTACTATAAACTGCAACAACAACAGCGAAACCACAAAATAAAAAAAACAAAATTATTTGAAGATGAAATCTTGTTCGTGTATGGTTTTCTTTAGACTTTATGTTCACAGAATCACTTTGTAAAGATCGACTGATATATCAAATAGATCGATTAGTTTGTTAGCTGATTTATTGATAGATTCGTTGACAAGTGTTTGATTAGTTGGTCGCTTGTTTATTTTATTGGTACGATCGTTTGATAATGTTACTAATTGTTTGACTGTTTGATTGCATTGAATGATCTACTGGTTGTTTATATTGATTGGTCTACTTGTTGGTTGTATTGCTTGGTCTACTTGTTGATTGAATTGATTGGCCTACTGGTTAATTATTTCATTTATTTTTTTGTTGGTGGGTGTACGCGGTTACGAAAGTAAAGGAGGGGGGAAAAGCAATGGCTTAACGGTATGCCAAGCGCTAGGAAAAGTCAGGATTCTACTCCTTGTTTTCTGACGCTTGTGTCGAATATGGGACTAAATTAATGTTACTTTACTCTCATTTTGTTGGTTGCTGGGTATTCATGGTATTACTTTAAAAAATGGTGGTGGCATACAACAACATATTAAAGTATATGATATGTGATATTTACTTTGGCTTCTTTATGTTTTCGAAACAGCAGTTGAGCACGTCAGGGGAACAAAAAATTGGCCAACACATATTCCTTTACGGATAACTTTTCTGTCTTTTTCAGTTTTAGAAATGAAACTATCTCCTGTAATTTCTTTTCGTAAACTGTACCGTTTATTTCTTTTCTTACAGAGACGCCTCAAGCAAGTTTTCACAAACCGAGTATAACGTGTGAACTACATTGAGAGGGGATGCCCACACTCACATAAAGTCAGTCTCTTAAGCCCATCTCACCTGGACTGTCATCAAAAGAACCTGCTGTGTTACGTGACGACTGATGCACAGAGTGTTTCTGCTCGGCACCACCAGACACCATGAATCTCGGTGTTGTGAAGGTGCGCAACAGCCTCATTCTGATGGTGGTCCTGGTCGTGAACGTCCTATGTCTCATGTCCATCACTATGCAGAGCATGGCGGTGTGGCGTCCTGGCCGAGCTGCAGGGACGACAACTCCAATCACCGGTGGCGGCGACAGCGACAGCAGCCACAAGTACAACAACCTGCAAGGTGTGGATGGGGTGTCGGCCCCGGCATCCTTCCTGTCCCCTGGCACGCCTGAACCAACAGTGCCTCTAAACCTTTCCGCCAAGGTCCTCAAGAAAGTCGACAAAATGCACCAAGTACTGAATCTCTCGCGGTTCTCTGATGACGCCATCTACCCAGCCACGCGTATAGGTCGATACCTCATGGCGTACCGGAACCTCTGCCTAGACGTAGATCGCGTCCACGTGATCATGATTGTGCACACGGCACCACAGAACTTACACCGTAGACAGCGCATCAGAGATACGTTCGGCAAGCGTTCCCTGTTTTATCCTTTCAACGTCAGGGTAGCGTTCCTTCTAGGAAAAACAGCTAATTCGACTTTGGAGAGGGTTCTGTGGATGGAACACGTCCGCTACAACGATACAGTAATGGGAGATTTTATGGATCACTATCACAACTTGACACTGAAGGGTGTGATGGGTTATCGTTGGGTCAGCCAGTACTGTCCTAACTCGGACATTGTACTGAAAATCGACGACGATGTTTTCATCAATACATATAAACTCCTATACTCTTTCATCAATCATATGAGAGGCAAACCTAAATCTATATTCTGCAACCTCTGGTACCAAGGGACAATGCCCATCCTACGAGAGGGCAAATGGAAAGTGGACCCTAGATTATTTTCTAAAATGAAATACTTCCCTTATGACTATTGCAGTGGGTTTATTGTGCTTCTTAGCTCGGACTTGATGGGGCCCATGCACCAGGCAGCCATGACTACGCCCTTCTTCTGGATCGACGACGTGTACTTGTTCGGTATGTTGCCCAACGTCGTGGGCGGCGTCACGTACTACAACTACGCCTTAGCGAAGAACATGGCCCTCAACGATAAGCTAGCCATCAACTGCACTGTGGAACAGGGGGCTCGCTGTCCGATCTTTGGTTCAGTCATTGCTGACCACAACTTCTCGCGCTACTGGAAGATGGTGTCTGATCTATACGTGTCTGGAGACTGGAGGGTTGACAATAAACTTATCGAGTGATCTCCCTTCATGTATTCTGCTCTTTCTACATCTGTACCGTATCGGCTATAGAGCCATGGTTGCCAAAACGCTCAGCCAATCTCTTGGGTCGATGCCTCAGTTTTGACACCCAAGTGCTGATGTCTAGGTGACAAGATCAGATGCCACGGAGCAAACGCCACTTGTCGCCTAGCGTTATACCGTGCCAAATTTGGCTGCCCTCTTTGGCCTTTTTGAGGTCATAATTTCTTCACCAGTAATTACGCAAACTTGGAAGATTTCGAGATAGGAACTACAGCGTTGCTGGTACATGAGTTTATTCAATCTAAAGCAACATCTTCAATGGTCTGAATGACTGATACAGGTCTAAACTGTGTTAAGTGATGCATTCTATATTTAACATGGATCATTTTACATAAAGCAGTTGGTATCGTCTTTTAATAAAGATATAAGTAGGGCTGTTTGTTAATGATATTAAGCAAACTGTCTTTAAACGTATTGAGTTTATAATTGATGATGCTTTCTTTCATTTCAAATACCAAAACTTACCGATTTAGAGCAAGCTCCGACAAAATGTTTATGTTTCACAAAATCACAAATGTTGTTCTAGTTCTTTCATTCGTGAAAAATCCTCGGACTACCCTAGCTCTCTATTTCATTTGTAGGTTCTCGCTGGGCGAGGTGGCCATGTTGACTGAACATCGCTGGGGTTCTAATTTGGTAGATTGTGTTTATGCAGTGTATGTACGTGTACCGCGGCGTAGACAAACTCACAGTCTGTGGAGTCCTGAAATGTTCATCACGCCAAGCCTTTCAGTCTATCTTGCTGCAGAGTACTGTCACGTTTCGTGCAATAGAAAGTACTAACGAGAGAATGTTATTGTTTTACGTGGTCTACCATTGAACACCACTGGCGCCGGTTCACTCTGACAACAGAAAACATCGATTTTACAGTTGTGCTATAATCCACATATCAATACTAGAATCGAATATGAAGCATTCATCAAATATTGTTGTACAATGAACGATTTTAAAATCATTTATTTATTGGTATCTGATCAAGACTCAACTTGTAGATGAATAAATTGAATGGTTTCAGTGCGCAGTATTTCTGATGTGCCAATGATATTGTATCTCTGTCTGTTCAATTGCGGTATGAGAGGGAATGAAGAAAACTGGAGACCATTTTGCGCAGGGTCTGCTAAAGTAAAAATAAGTGTGGAATTAAAGTTATGTGATTTGTCGTTAGAAATTTAATTTAGGAAATCCAACATGTAAAACGTAGCTGAGACAGGTTTGGCGATAATTTCATAGCGGAAATATCTTCAGAAACATTTTAAAGGACTGATGAGTGCCCGACTATGTATCACATAAACATCTCTTTGGTTGCACAGATTGGTATCCAGCCTATGACCAATAGCTCTTTTATTTAAAAGAAAACGTTAAGTAACGTCCTGCCAAACGGTTAGTGTGATTGTGGAACGAGGTTAGCCGAAACATCATCACATATATAATGACCTTTGCAAGCAGAAAAACGACAATTTTTTTTTATTCTGAACAAATTTACTTTTGAAGCAGTGCTAGTCTAAGGCAATTTAATTTAGTGAACTCTTTTAACGGCTTTCTTAACAGGCGTCAGTAGGTTAAATGGAAAATGATAAGATAGCTTTCTTGATCTTTTCTCACCGAAATAGACTTCCAGAAAAGTGCTACTACTGTTGATGGGATTCTTCACACTCCGTACATCGCCTGTATACATGTATTTGTAAAGGAATTGATTCATTTAATTCCATTTTGTGACCTCTTCAGTCAACTTATAACTTACAATACGACAATACTGCGTGCATCAATCTAGTCGGTCATCTGTCCTCGTGGCAGAGCATTGCTCCATGCAGTAGTTATATAATTACAAGTTGCTTATCCCAGACGCATTAGGTTAATTTAATGTGTTAACACTAGATGACAACCAGCCTTGCCAAATATTCTGTATTCTGTCACTGGGAACAGCGATTTCTTCGCTATTTTTCATCTTTTTTTTGTCTTCATAAGTTAAAAATAATTAGGTTAGGGTCGAGATATCAAAGTATTCAAACACTCTGTAGGCCTAGACTTTATTTTCAACAAAGTTGTAAGCTATCGTCATGCAAGGGTCTTTTGAGCTTATGAATAATCTGTACTACAACAACAACAACAA
>BMAT01013228.1:17198-28726 GCA_019649035.1 Elysia marginata | reverse complement strand
GATCTCTGAGCGAGTGTCTTACCGCTAGGCCACAGAGCCGGTCAGTGGTTTGCGCGTCGGAATATTATGATCCAGCAGTTGTTGTGAGTTCGATCCTAACCGCGAGTTCTTATGTAATTGCCATAGGAAAGCAGTTTATACACACTTTCCTCAGTCCACCCACCTGTGTAAATAGGTACCCGGCGCCAGGCAGCGCTTAAAACTTGTGTAATATTAGTACAGTATCCTGAGGGCATAACAGGTTGCTTACGAGTATAGTAATGCTCTGAAATATCAGTTTAACTTGCTCTGGTGTGTATAGGCCTGCAAAAAGGGAATTACTATGGTGTAGAGTCTTGAGATTGCTACGGTGGCTTAAGACTAAAAGTATGGGTCTCTTTCAAGTCTAATCTCCCATGTGTGGAAAATTCAAAAGGTGGGATCACCAGCGAACTCTTCTGTGGGCGAGGTAGTTTATTAAAATAGCTTTAGTGCTATCTCTAAGCCTAAAAACTCACCATTATCCAAGGGGAACTACTCAAAAAGAATTTTTAAAAGTTCATGGAACAGTCCCATGACCATGTCTTTTTTTTTATCTTACCGGTTGGGTCTGGAAAGCTGGAGGATGGGGCAGCCCTACGAGTACCGTATAGCAATGCTCTGAAATATGAGTTAAATTTGCTCTTGTGTGTATAGGCCTGCAAAAGCGAATAACTATCATGTAGAGTCTTGAGATTGTTTCGTTGGCTTAAGACAATAAGTATACCACGTCTATATTTTTTTAAAATCTTACCGGTTGGGTCTGCAAAGCTAGAGGATGGGGCAGCCCTACGAGTATAGTAATGCTCTGAAATACGAATTAAACTTTCTCCTATGTGTACAGGCCTGCATAAGGGAATAACTATCATGTACAGTCTTGAGATTGCTTCGGTGGCTTAGGACTATAAGTATAACCATGTCTATAGTTCTTTTTTTAATCTTACCGGTTGGGTCTGCACAGCTGGAGGAGGCGGTTGAAACTGCGGCTGGTGCTGGGGAACTCCGGGCACAGCCATATGCTTCATCTGCTGAATCGGATACTGTTTTCTGAGCTCATTTCCGTGAGCAACTACTGCCTTGACCATCTCTCTCTGCGCTTTCCTCGCAGATTTCTTTGAAGCCCCCGTTCCCATCTCGGTTTTTTTTCGTAGTTTTACAAATTTTCTTTCAACCTTACTCGGGTTTCGGTACCGGTGCAATGAATTAGTAAACTAGATCTAGGCCTTTTCGGTACCTTGGCGATTTAGTTACAAGAGTTTTCTGGCTTGAGTTTTCAAATTGAAGGGTTTTTTTTTCACAAATCACTAACAACTTTGTATCGTGAGAAAGAGAATCAAGTCAGTGTTCGTCAGAATACGAAATGCAGTTGATATATTTAAAAAAGTACTTGTTCCTTGTTCACTGTGCACCAAATTGAATAGAAAATTAGTTAAATTTATTCTATAATGTAGCTGGCCTAAATCTTAGCAAGGTCACGTGATAATTCATAAAACATCAATCCTTCCCGCCTTCTCTATTGCCTTTTATAGTTACTCGGTAGGAAAATAGCTATAAAAATTGAGCGCTCTTAGAACACTTTTAAAACGCAATTCCGCGTAAAATACCACGAGAACTCTTCTGTGTATAGGTAGGTCAGACTTATTGAACCATATTATGCTTTATAACATGTTGGCCTATGTAGTTTGTTGCATTTGTTGTTGTAGTTGCTGTTGTTTTAATATAGTTTTGTTTGTTAGTCACATTTTTTGCAACGCATGCGGGAAAACTTGAATCAGAAAATAATTATGTCTGCGCAAATTGAACTTATCTGATGTTTTATAATTACAATTTTCATTTGGACATCCTGATAACAGAACGAAACTTGAAGCTGTCCAGAGCAATGCGGTTCTTGTTCCGACCCTAGATATCTATAAATAGATTCATGCGGTTACACGTACATTCTAGTAGTAGTACAAAATAGAACAACTCGACAATTTAGTCATTTTAAGACTGGGTATGTTTCTGAACGCGACAACTGCCGTACCTAATGTAAGTTAAGTCATTTGTATCAATTTACTCTATCTAAGATCGTTCAAAAATTTAAAAAAAAATCAATTTAACTTAGTTCACAACAACCATTTCAAGGACTTTTTTATTTATTTGTTGTTTTTTTTAAATGCGTTCAAAAACTCAAATGTACTTAACTAATTTTTCGGCTTAGAGTCTAAATCTATTTAGATGCATTTGGATATATCGTAATGTTCAATGCCGAAACAAAAAACCAGGTTTCTTTGGATATTCATTTCACTATTTACACCACATTTTACTCCGAGATTTTTTTTCTGTGTTAGTAAGACTGTGTTAGTTTTTATTTGTCAAATTCAATTTTAAACAACATTCTATATGAAACCATGCAATATCCGTCACCTTATACATAACACGCACACTTTGGTCAAGCGATAGAATAATCTGGAGTGAGAGGTTAACAGAAATCCACACAATTTAGTTAGAAATCTTGAGTTAGCGAAAGGTGTAGATGTCTTGTAAATTGGGGGGGAAGGATACATGTCTATGCAATACATGGTTGTACGTATCCAAAACACTGAACGTCAGAAGTAGACAAGTATGCAAGGTATTATGGAAGAAAACATGCGGAGAACAGGGGGAGGGGGGGAGGGGTGGGGGGGAGAGAGAGAAGGATGTTATAAGTTAAAATGTCGATATGGGCATGTGTTTAAAACAGCTAGAAGTAGAAGGGAAGCTTTTAAGTTTATAAAGTAAGGCTCTGTGTATGGTTTTTTTCTTTCCGTTTGGCTATTAAATCTGCGAAAATGAAAATCGTATGAATGTGCAGACATAGGTTAACTTTATTGAAAAAAAATTATGCTGGCGCATAAAATCTGCAGCAAAAAATAATATTTTATAATTTAGTTTGTTTCTAAACAAGATATGTTTGTTTGTTGTTGTTGTTTTTTTTTTCGGAAATTACAAAACAGTTTCTATTTATTCACCTCAGCTGATTAACTTCTTGATTATCTATTGCCATTGAGTTGAGCGTCTGTTCTTTTCTAAGACACCTTTTATAGGAAAGAGAAATAACTTTGTTTAACTACAGAGGGGCGTGTTTCCTGGGCATTCATTGAATTTAGCTCAGCTGGTAAGGTTGATCCATTATCAACTTCGTAACTTATCTAATATCTGTTATAATTGTGTGCGGAGCTGGGAAAACCTTTTACTTCGGTCAAAAAAATGAAAGATCCTTTTTCTATTGAAGTAAAAAGAAAGGAAAGGTTGCCCATAATTACAAATTACTTTTTTTTTCCTAAGGCGATATTTTGAATCAAATCCAAAATACTTGCTTTGTGGATGTTCTTATGTTGGAGATAAAGTAAAATAATATCTATTTAGGGCTTTAACTCGATACACGTATCAGCGACATGTGGATGGTTTTTCCAGCTCCTCATACATATTCTTTTACTTTTAGGAACATGTGAATTGCAGCAGCTACTTTAAAGTCTGGAATTTGTTAACAGCCTATTACAATGCCATTGTTTGCCTCCGACGTGTGTGTTTATTGTTAATTACGGAACTAACGGCTCTCTCAGTTTTATAATCAATGGTGCCCTGAAGACTAACGTTATTATAGCCCGAGTGCGCCAATGCCAGAGATGGGTAAGACATACTGGCTGATCTTTATAATGTATAGGCCTTAACATTTAGTTGTGTTGAATTTGTCTTCGTGACGTACATTAACTTCGTGTACTTGATGGTCTAAAGGTAGACGCTCAGCTTTCGCACCGAGAGGTCGTGGGTTCGAATCCTGCTTTAGGCAGGTCGACGTTTAGTCCTTGAAAAAGGCTATTTACACACATTTCTTCGCCTCACTCATGCGTTAAAAGAGTACCCGACTATAGTCAGTGAAAGATTTTGTAAGAATGCTAGAGTGATGCGCTTTACTTGCTGCTCTTCTGTGAATTCAGAGATACTTCGGTTGGTAATGGCCTGTTGGGGAATCCATGTAAAGCGCTTAGAGCATATAAGTGGATAAGCTCTATATAAAAACGCTCTTTAATTAACTTTACTTTTAATTTGCAGTACTCTAAAGCAGGTTTTACTACTTGCAGCCCTAGCTCTAATAATTATCTATTGCTACACTCAGCTTGGTTTTATCAGGCTTAGCCTTTTGTTGATGAGTAGTTTAGGTGTAAATGAATTCCCTTTAGGGAGCTGTTTAACACAGCCTGAAAGAGAACACTAAATTATTGACGCGGGTATTGATTATTTAAACCAAAAAGTTTTCTTTTGTTAAATACCCGTCTCTCTCTCTCTCTCTCTCTCTCTCTCTCTCTCTCTGCCGGTGATCGCATTAGTCGCTTAAGTGTCGTTATTGTCATTGTTACTGTTTTAATGTTGTTGTAGCTGCTGTTGTTATTATTGTTGTGGTTGCTGTTATTATTGTTGGTGTTGCTGTTGTTGACAATAATGGTATTATTGTGATTTGAAATGCGTTTGTTGTTGGTGTTCATTGCGGCGGTATTGTTAATGATTTGTGTTGTTGTTGTTGTAAATGAAAATATCGTAGGTGTCATTGCTGTGGCTGATGATGATGGTAGTGGTACTGTTTGTGATTTTGATGTTGTTGTTGTTGTTGTTGTTGTTGTTGTTGTTGCTGTTGGTGGTGTTAGTGATGGTGGTGCTTGGAATGACGACAGTGGTAGTAGTGATGTTGCTAAAGCTGATTCTTGCTGTTTATGAAAGGTTTGTTAATAGTACTGTCAAAATAAAATATCACTTTTTTTTTTCATTTTTGTCAATTATTCAACATCAACAGATCATCCATTTCTGAGCATGGATAAAGTTGGGCTTAAAACCTAAGGGAGATATTTCAAAGGACCTGCCTTGGTTACACATCTGACAGCATAATGTTATTAAAGAACAAATTGCTATAAACAGTCCCTGGGAGGGGTGTGTGTGTAAATGTATCGGCCTTTATTCTATTTTTTCAGTAGGGGGAGGGGGGGTGGTGATGGTATCTTTTTTAGACAAGTGATGTAAGTAGAGTCTACTGTTAGGTTATACGGAAAGCACTGCAAACATCCTTTCTTATGGGCCCGGTGCCTTTTTTTTTCCTTTCTAATTATTTAATTAATTTTAGCTTGTACTGGGTTTTTTTTCTTCTTCGTGAATATCATGTACTTGGAAAGAGGATTAAAATTTAAAATGTTTTCTAAGTAAGATTAGACAAGGTTGCCTGGGCACACATCTGTTAGACCTTTCAATCATTCGACAAAATAACCGATCAAGCATTTACCAAACCATCACTCAGCAAGGTACCGTACTATTTAACTAATCGACCAGTTTACTAGGCAGTATAACATAAATAATGAACCTATAAATCTAGCCCATCAACCAATCGATCTTTCCATTTATCAACCAATATACCATGCAATCAATTCAGTCACTATTTGTCACTCAGGTAACCCAATATGTGACTATTCTATTGTTCTGCGATTAACAAACCAACCATTTAGTTAATCATTCACTCAACAAAACCATCACATAGTTGAGCATTCAGTCAATTAATCTATTTATACAAACCTAACAACCTCAAGTAATCAATCAAAATTAATTTTTCATCAAAGTATCAATCGATCTACTTATATACAGACTGAGTGAAAACCTTCAAATTCCAAGTTTAATAATTCGAACTTGTAATAATTCTGAGTTTCCTACAAAATTCTGATCTTTTTTTTTTCCTTTTTGGATTTGTTAGATTTGAACTCCTAATTCGAATATTCATAATAGCTCTAGTCTCTTAATTTGAAATTTTATATTGAGGCTTCCAGAAAGACTTCTTCTACTCCATAGAAATTTTACTTCTCCAAAGCTTTAAAGGCTTACAATTCGCACTCGCTTTATAAAGTTGATACCTTACAAGTCACAGAGGTGAATATTGCCCAAGAAATCAGTATGTTTTTCTGGATTCATCCATGGGCGAGGTTAGAGAGGAAGGTGCTTTAGAGATCAGAAATAGCTTAGTTTTAAAAAAAACCTGATTCTTTGAGTGTAACTTTGAATTCTCTTAATTCGAAGTTTTTTTTCTTCATTCCCAAGAAATTCAGATTATGGGGTTTCTACTATAGTACGAACCAACCAACCATTTTGCCAATAAATCTTATCACTCGTCAAGCACACAGACGACAAATCAACCAACCATTCAATCAATTAATCAAACAACCAGTATACCTGAGGTGTTATTGACGCTGTCGGTTTCATTTTCTGGGTAGGATACATAGCCCCTCCACTTCCTCCTCCTCCTCCGCCATCTTTGTTGCTACGAGCTTGGACATTGGCAGGCGTCCCAGCACTTTTAGAATTAGCACATCCCATTGTTCAGTAAGTCTCTTAAGTGTGTTAACTTCCTTTTCAGGGGAAGGCACTTTAAGTTAAGTTGGGTTTTTTTTAAGTAGGCACAGATTAAGAGTAACGTGTCTTGATGTTAAATCCACACAATTTATTTCTAGTGATAGGAATTAACAAGGTGATATTATCAAACTGTGAGAAATCAAATTTGAAGAAAGGTTGGAAAGGATACAAAAAGTCGGTGAAACAAATTAGTGCCTAATTCTATAAGTTTTCTGGAAATTACCAAGGCACAAAGTTATAAAGAAACAAAAATTTTTATCCGACACATTAACATCAATTTCCTTTAAAATGTTACACCAAAAAAAGTGGAAAAGAAATCGAGGAACAACAATGGCTACCTTTATTATTTTTTGTAAGGGAGGAGGAGCTAATGACAACAATATGGAATATTTGTAAACAAGTTTAAAATTAGGTGGGAAACAGAGGGGTGTGGTAACTTCACACAGAGTGAAAAAAAAACAAAAGCAACACGTCAACTATCGTGAAAGTGCGTCAACATGGCCTTCAGTGCGTCACACTCGCTGTGTTAGTGAAGGAGATGGGTTAAATACATCAGGACAGAGAACACAGCACCACGCATTATAAGGGTTAATTATTAATGTGGTCCTATACAGAATGTTCCCGGCTAACGTGGGGCCGTTCTCAGTTTTTGACGTCTCTAAAGTCGATTAAAATAGCGATTAGAGGGTTAAATTGCCGTAGGGGGGTTGACTGTGGATCAATAAAATCAATGACATCGCTATACACTGAGTGGTGTTTTCGGGTTTATCCGCAATTGTTACCCTGAATGGTCAAACTACTTGTAATCTGATCGTTATTTGGTGCTAGTGTTGGAAGTTTGAGAGTTTTATGATTTGATAATGTTTGAAAAAACAATAACTTAAGAGCTTGTATAACATATTTAATATGCAACGTTGCAGTAACTGCCTGAAAAAGGGGTTTTTGTTGAATTACATGGATTATGGACGAGAGTATTTGATTATTCTATCTCATTTAATTTTAACGAAATAAATCCTTTTTGTTAAAAGTTTTGTTTCAAAATATGTTAATACCCAACTGCGGTTTTCTTTACAATTCATTGTGGTCATCTTAACGAGTAGTAGAAGCATCTATAAGTCGAAGGTTCGAATCATACTAAAGGCAGACATTTCGGGCATTTCCAATTACAGTCTACTTCTGTCCACTGCTAAATTTCATACCTTTAAAGTCTTTCAATCATTATTTTGATTGCAAAGTGGTTGCATCCACTATTTATTCTGGTCTCACGATCTTTCAACCACTTGAGGCATATCTTAAAATGATATTGTTTGCTCTCTGTGTTTGTTGTTTATGGCTAAGTGTTGGTGTGATTCTGGTTTCAATGGTTGTCTTTAGTGCGATTCGGGTCTTTCCTTTGAAGTACTGTAATCAAGTCACTTAAAGAGGCTAAGCAAGGACATGCACCATGAAGCTTTTTTTTAAAGGAGCGTAGTGAAGACATAGTATAAGCTATGTTTCTCTTACTGGCAAGGCGGTGGGTGCTGAAGCTACTATAAGACGAAGGTTTGAATCATACATTTCGGACATTGCCACTTAAAGCCTACTCCTCCCCACTGCTAATTTTATACCTCTAAATTCTTTCAATCATATGTAATAACCTACTGGTTTATATATCAAAATTTGCATGCTGCGAATGGCATTTCAGGTAAACAATTATATTTTCAAGCACATCTTGTAAGAACTGGGTCTACTTATGCTTTCACTTATAGTTTTCTAGTTTCTAGAATGATGCAATAGATAATGCAATAGTACACTAGACCTTTGTTTAGATGAAAAAGACCAGGTGTAATACTTTGCTCTCTCTCACTCTCTCTCTCTCTCTATTTCTCGTTCTCTCTCCCCCTCCTTCTCTATTTATCTATCTCTCTGTCTATCGATCGATCTATCTCTCTATCTATATCTCTATCTCTCTACCTATATCTCTCTATCTCTCTACCTATATCTCTATCTATCTATCTCTTATGTACATAAGCTTTTACCCCATCTCTGTTTGTTTATATTGTGTCTGCCAAATTTTCCTTTGATGTTCATACGATGATTAGTGCCTCAATTTTCTGTTTCTTACCTTTCAAAACACCATACACTGAATTACAAAAAAAAAATGATTAGACTACATAAAGACCTTTCAATAAGCTATTTTTTTTTAAGTTTTGCCACACAAAAATCCGCACATTTAAGAATTTTGACACATTTCAATAGTCTTCTCTACCAATGTTTGTTGAACTTTGTATCCTTTCTACAACGCTAAGGGTCCTATGAAATTAGTTACAGCAATCTAATATTTTGTCAAGCACTAGTTACACTGTAACACAACAGTAGTCTAAGTTCAGCGATACAATTACACAAGTTTTAAAAAGCTAAAGAAGAATACGAACGCACAGAGAAAGCGAAAGATAAAAAATTTCCAGATAACTTCGGCAAAACGCAACATTGACCGCTTTGTATAATTATCAGCTACCGCTACGCCTTTGAAAAAGTACACTATTCTTAAAACAAAGCATTCTAGGGACACATTAAAAAAATGCACTTTGAGTTGCAATTTTACAGAAACACTTCAAAGTTGAAGGCACAAAAAAAAACTAATTAAACCAAACTATGAAACGAGTAGCCGTATGCTCTTTTTCAGTGGGATTTATGTATATCCACTTCTAATTCTAAGAAAGAAGAAACACTTAAAGATTATATGCAATGCGATTTTTTCACAACTTTAGATCGAATCTGTCTTATAGTAAACTCTTGTATACTTTTTAATTTATCTCTACCTAAAAATCATGCGAAGAACATATCAGTGCACATTTAGTACAAGGAATCCAGCTATAAAAATACCAAATCGCGATCTCAACACAACAGGGTAGCCACGTCTGGTTTCGCAAGAATTTCGTAATCACCGAAAGCACTCATGCCTAAACACGGGTACACTGCTAGATTTAGTCCGAAACGGGTTTTATTAATCGATTTCTACAACCAAGGAAGATTTAAGGCCAAATAATCTTGCCCTATAGACTTAGCACTTGAGCTATCACAAAGCCAGCCTCAATACCAGCCGTCAGCTTTAACACGTCTAGCACAATTTCAGATATCGCTTTGAATTAGCGTCTAGTCTTTCTTCGTAGCCAAAATCAACTTCAGTCGTACAGACCTTATGAAATGTGAGATTAAAGATCTAGTGTTGATTCAGTTCCTAATTAATAAAACTATGCACACGATAAATTCCATTAACTAGATGCGCAAACCGAGTCAAAATCATCAGAATATGTGGTATCAAGCATCAGGCAAGACTAGATCTCGATCTTGTGCCAGAACAGAATCGTTTGGTTGGCTCTATTCATGCGTGTCGCTTCGATTAATGTGGAACAGCGGGTTCAAACACATACAACTACCAAACGCCTCAGAGTTGAACATGTTAGTGAACCCAGTGACGTTTTAGTTATACGCATAAACACATACACACCACTTAGGTTTCAACGTCAGCAGAGAAGGGGCTGGGTATTTCGCCATGTTGTTTACACTCGTTGCTATGTAGCGCAAACGCGAATTTCATCATGGCCGCTGTGAGATAAAGGGACACAACCGCTTTTATTTATTTTTTTTTTTTTTATGGATTGCTTTCATTAATTTTACCCACCGCGTCCATCCCAAGGGAATACGTTTCAACGACCATGTTTAAATGGTTTTGTTTTGAGAATGAGGCTTTACAATTGGACTAAGTATGTCTGTGCCTTTGGGGGAATGACAGTTTTTCATTTATGTGTGGAGAAATTCGGGGCTAGCTATGCTGTCAGTGCAGTCGACTTACATTGCTGTACATGGGGCTGCAGTCGTAGATATAGGTCTACAGGGTACTGTAGTTATAATTATGTAGGCCTATAATTAATTGGTAATAGGTTTGCATTGTATTCATTATGATGCTATTATATTCAGAGAGAATATAATTATGTAGGCCTATAATTAAGTGGTTATAGGTTTGCATTGTATTCATTATGACTTCTTTTATGTTCAGATAGATTATTATTTTGTTGGTCTAGAGCGGGCGAGCTGAAATAAAGAGAGGGGGAGGGGGCAGAATAAGAGTCAGACAAAGAGAGAGAGCGAGAGAGAGAATGAGAGTGGGACAGAGAGAGAGAGAGAGAGAGAGGGGGGAGCGATAGAGTGAGAATGGGACAGAGAGAGTGAATAAAGGAAACAAGGGACAGAGGGAGAGAGAGTGAGTGAGAATGGGGCAGAGAGGGTGATAGAAGGAGAGTGGGACAGAGGAAGAAGAGAGAGAGAGAGAATGAGAGAGTAGACAAGTTGCAGGCTTATTTCGATATAAATAGAAGAAATAAACAGTGATAGTTGTTAAATACAAAGAGAGGGAGACAAAAGGGAGGGGGGAGCAGAACAAACTGTAAATAGGCTTAGATAGAAGTGAGATTAAACAAGTAATAATTATGATCTATTTTCTTTTGTGGAAACAAAGCTTACATTTTATACCAGTGGTATACTAGGGCCTACAGTATTCATTGCAGCAAAGCCCCTCCCCCCTCCCATTTCCTTCTCTCCCTCCTCCTCTCTCTCTCTCTCTCTCTCTCTCTCACTCACTCTTTCTCTCGCTCGCTCACTCTCGCTATTGTTTATGGGTAAAAAAAAAAACTGCCTGTCTCATGGGGGGCGATTATTTAGGACAGATTGTTTTTACGAAAATGGTAGGCGGCTGAACACACAAAACATAGTTAAATTTACAGTTTCACTCGCTTCCTGATTTCGTTTGTTGTACTCTGCATTGTTAGTTCTATGAAGAATATGAATCACTTAAATCTCTTCGGGTCGAATGGTCTTCCATTCTTTAAGGTGAACTGTCTTTAAATTTCCTCCATAGGTCTAGATATTACGTTACACATAATAATTGATATTACATTATGGAAAGCGATTGAGGTGATTTTAATTATTTTTTTTCACTTTGATATTACATGCAGTAACACACCCAGTTCAAATTACGATAATAAACCTAAAACTAGATCACATAAGTTTAAATAAACCTGTTATAATAGTAATAGCGTGTGGCATTTATTGATATTTTGTGGATA
>BMAT01013225.1:348699-359159 GCA_019649035.1 Elysia marginata | reverse complement strand
GACCTCTCAGATAGCGGTCAACCACCCTACCGATTGCGCCACTGCTCATAATTATTATTTGACCCAGCAGGCCTATACACACCAGAGCAATTTCAACTCATATTTCAGAGCAATACAGTACGGCAGCCTGTTAGGCGCTTAAATACTAACATTCCGCAAATTTCAGGCACTGCCTTTAGCCAGGAACCCATTTCACAGGTGGGTGGACTGGGGAAAGTTAGGGTAAATTGCTTTCCCAAGGCAATTGCAACATGACATGGTCGGGAATCGAACCCCCGATCTCCAGATCTCAAGTCCCACGCGCTAGCCACGCTGCCACGCTGCCCCTAAACATGTGTAAACCACAACACTCATCTACTACAACAACGCATATTGTTATAACCATTAGAAGCACAATGTACCAAAACGTCCCCACATAGAAATGCATTAGGTATCGAAACTGATATTTTTATTCTAGCATTATTTCTTTCCAATATCATTTGGTATGGTTTTTTGTTTGGTTATAAGAATAAATTTACTTTTTTTACAGGTTTTTTTTTAAACCAAAAGCTGTCTTGTACAACTACAATCAGTAAGATTTATGTTTCAAGCGACGAAAATAAACAATGTCCTTACCCTCCTCATCCTCAAATCGGAAGTTATTTGCATCATTTTACGCTCATCATAATTTTTTATTTACCAAGCGTCCAAATATCGTAGGTAGTTTTTTACGATAGCCTGATATACCAAAGCTGAAGGAACTCAATTTCTTCTGTTCAAATAGAATGCCCTGAGGGCTTTTTTGGCAAAAACTGTGCAATGGTGTGCCACTGTAAGGGAGGAAGTGCCAATTGTATTGATGGAAACTGTACCCAAGGCTGTGATAAAGAATATATCGGACCTTTCTGCCAGTACAGTGAGTTTGACTTAGTTATTGGAAACATAAAGAATAAACACAGAAAATTATCTCACATTCTTAGAACATCTTCCTCATTCGAAGTGTTATATCACACATTTGCATCAACAGTAGTCCGCCTCTTCAGGGTCAAAAGGTTTTTTCTGCAACTCAAAACCTTTTGAAGATGGGAACTTTTGACTCAAACATTGGGTATTGAGGAGAGTTCACAATAGAAAGGGGAGAAAAAGAGGATAAATAGGTCAATGAAAAAGCTGGATAATTAGTTGGGAATGAAATGACCTCAATAACAAACGTCTATTTTGTTAACCAGATGTATCCTACATTCAGATACCATTAAGCGACTACGCCTCTAACACAAGTCATGTACCTTTAAGTACATTTAACCCGAACTCGAAGTTTTGTTATGTTACCTACTGCCACGTCTCCTCTCTCTTTCGTTTATCACCATTTAACCCGAAATTCTGATATTTCGAACGTAACTATCCGGTTCCCCAGCACGTCTCATTAACCGGGCTGTACTTTTGTGTTGTGTCCTTAACATTATGATGACTACTCTATTACTAGTCGATGTTTTACTTAGAGTACAAGATATTATATATGCTTTAGTCATCGTTCTTCTTCTTAGTGACTGAATAATGTTGTGAATTGTGACTGAAGAAGGCAGGAAAACAAAGCAGAAACTTTTCTGTGTATATTTCTGGATTGTATTGTGTTTCTCTCTTGTTTCCCGGAGTGATAGGTTGTGAATCTGCTCTTTTATTACCTTCAGTTTAGACCGTAGAGAGTTGTGTGCATCCTTTATTTTTCCTTTTTAAGTATACTGCAAGTGTTGTGACTTTTACATAAGGATTGAGAGAGAGAGAGAGAGAGAGAGAGAAGGCGGGAGAGAAAGAGTACAGATGTCATGTATATGGTTTGTGAAAGAAGCGAAAGAAGGGCAAATGATGAAAGAGGTATAGACCGCTCTCTTTTTACAATTCATCATGAAATAAAACAGAAACGATAAAACCTACTGCCAAGCGTATCATGGCTCTATTTCAGAGGCTTTCCCTCCTCGTGAGGATAAGAAGATGCTATGGTTGCAAGATAGCAACCCCAATACCTGTAACGATGGAACAGTAACACCTCCTGTTGTTATCGTGCCATTTTTCAAGACTGCTGTCACCTACATGAGGATCACATTCCAACTACGGGGTGCGCAAGATTCTGGTTTGGAGTTCCCAATTATATCCGTGTAGTTCACATGCACGCATTTGGTGATCATATTTACCTAAATATTGTGCCTTACCGTGACTTATAAGTTTTGGGCAGCTCTGTCCTCATCAGATGGCTGACTGGTCTATGTTGGCTGGCTGGTCTGGGTTTCACAGCATGGTCGACTGTGGTGCGTTCGCTAACCAGAAGCTTCTTTTATGAGCACAATGCGAACAAAAATCTCCTTATGCACATTTAAGGAACCTCTTTTTTAGTATAGAAAGTTTTACTTCTAGGCACAACGAACAAGTCTTTTCCCCTGGCCTAAACGGTCTAGTTTTTTTTAGTATCTGCCATTCTATTTTGTGTTCTATATTTTTTTTGTCTTTTAGGGCCCAAATGTGTTCACTAAGGCTAGGGGGCCTAGATAGCTCAGTTGGCAGTGGCCTCGCTCCGTGGCCCACAGGTCGCGGGTTCGAGCCTCAGCCGAGCACAGTCCGGGCCCCTACTGGTCGAGTCGGTGTCAGTATAATGTGACCGGCTGAGGCTAAGTCATGGTATCCCCGCTAGTCTCTGGGTGACAGCCCGTACATTGTCATTGGGACCCAAGCCCTGAGAGCAGCTTTGAAGTGGAATTGGGCTTGTAAAAATATCCTTCAATTCAATTCACTAAGGCTAATATATAAGCTTTTTTATGCTTTAGTTTGAAGGATGACTTGTGTTGCTTATACCTGGTCTTAAAAGTCTTTTCTGTGAGTCCTGCATATGTTTCTTGTGTATTTGTTTTTGTCTCCGTTACAGTGGCCTTATTGAAGATGCATTTAGCGAGGCAATGTCCTTTACGTGGGCAGTTTTCATTTATCAGCAGTTGTACGTTGTTACTGTGCGTGCCTTTCCATTACGGTGCTGTTGTTATAACTTCCTCTTGTGCTTCTAGGTTGTTGAATGACGTTGGGAAACTGTAGCTGACATTGATGGTATTTCTATTGAAGATTTTGCGGAGGTTATTTGTCTTTAGGAAAGATCGGTCAATCATGGAGGGAAAGATCTTTGCAACCTTTGTTGATACACTATCGCTGGATGGAGGGTTGAACCAGACAATTTTTCTGCTTCTGTTTTTTTCTTTTTTTTTGTCTTCTTTGTTCTTGTTAGTCACTTCTTTGTCTTTATTAAATTTGAAAGTTTGGTTGCATCCGCTTCTCTTCAGAGCCAATGAAGACCAGTCAGCTATATGATGAGGGCAGAGCTGCCCGAAACTTATAAGTCATATCAAGGCAAAGGTTTTAGGTAAATGTGACAATGATTACGCTCCTGAAGGAGGGCACTCTACGAATCAATTTTCCCTAAGACGTAGAATATATATATATGTAACTATATAGACACTTTTTTGTTTAAATGTCATTATTGGTTGTTTAAATCCTTTTAAAGTACCATAACCCTGCTTCGAAATTAATGATGCCGCTGGGGTCTTTACACAAATAAAGTAAAAAAAAAATATGGATTTTTTGTTTACACACGAAGCGCGTATTATAGATTACTATGTCTTAAATAATGAATTTCATGCTACCATTCATAAAGAAAAATAATTCTGCTATAGATATATGTGTATGTGTATACAGTTAGATCCATAATTGCATGTGAACAAATAGGTATATTACTAACAGATGTGCAGCTAGATGTATAAAAGCAGACACATAGATAGATAGATTAATGTGTGAATTAGAGACAATGAATGGACTGATGGATGGATTGATGAATTATGGCCGGGTACGTGGTAAATAGATGTATTGGTGGATGAAAAGGCAGACAGATTTTTAAAAAGACTGACATAAAAGAACACCAGATAGATTCAGACAGATAATTGAAAAAGAAGCATACTAAACGTTCTTGTCTTTAAAATCACGTCTTGCTACGAATATAAAATGGTTTTAATTTAATAACAAAAAACTGCTTCTAAATCCACTGCCGCTCCATCAAACTACAGGTCTATTTGAGAAAACTTCCTTTCGCCTGCATCGCATTGAAGGCGGCAAAAAGATAACCATGCAGTGTTCTAGAAGACTGACCTTACAGGTAGACACGGCTGGGAAAATCTTCGACATCCCTTGTTTCTCGAGAAAAGTCGTGCATTCGATCACGTTTGATGGCGAGGGTGCTCGTCAACTCTGTGAGGTGTTGGTGAGTCCAGGTAAACTCTGGTGGTCTTTGTCCGTCTCTTTTCTACAAGTAATAACAGTTTATGATGATACACTCAGGAACTACCACAACCAAAGCAATACCAACAACAACGGCATTATCACCGCCGCTTCCAACAACAAAATAAACTACAGCAACATCAACAGCAACAACAATTAGGCCTACTACTACTACCACTACTACTACTACCACTACTACTACTACTACTACTACTACTACTACGACTACTACTACTACTACTACCACTACTACTACTACCACTACTACTACTACTACTACTACCACTACTACTACTACCACTACTACTACAACAACTTCTACTACTACTATTACTGCCACTACTACTACTACCACTACTACTACTACTACTACTACTACTACTACTACTACTACTACTACCACTACTGCTACTACCACTACTGCTACTACTGTTGATGTTGCTGCTGCTGCTACTACTACTACTGCTTCTGTCATTGCCACTACCACTTTTTGCTGCTGCTGCCACAAAAACTATTGCTACTACAGCTGCTTCTACTAAAATAGTTTTACTACTTCTGCTGCTACAATAACTACTACTATCACTACTACTACTACTACTACTACTACTACTACTACTACTACTACTACGACTACTACTACTACTACTACCACTACTACTACTACCACTACTACTACTACTACTACTACTGCTGCTACTACTGCAACTACTACCACTACTACTACTACTACAACTACTACTACTACTACTACTACTACTACTACCGCTCCTGCTGCTGCTGTTGCTCCTAGTTTTAATATCACTACTACGACTACTTTTTCTTTCACTCACATGATTAGAATAATATAATTTTTTTGCAAAAAGCTTTACTTCTCTTTCTGATCTATTTCTTGAACCTTGTGAAATTTTAAGATCTCCCTCATTCGGGTCGTATTCAACAATAAGCCGGTATTAATTTATAATATCCCAGAGCGTTGATATGAGGAAGAAAAAAACTTTTTGTGCAAAATATGTATTCTCAGAATTATGTCTGTGAAGGAAAATAGGGTAAAGGCCGACGGAATGCGTGTAAAAGGGAAAAAAAACTCGAATTGTAGAATTGTAGAAAGAATCATATAAATGCTTGTTATGAGAACGGTCTTGTTATGGCGCGGTTTTCTACAAATGATTTTTGTACCTTGGTATCGTTGAGTGAAGTATTCTTAATGGAACACACTCTATGAGTTTGATAAAAGAGTAGTTCAAGTGGCCAAATGTTTAAAATCACCAAGGTTTTCCTAAGAGTATGACAACGAAGAGATGAAATGCGGCACTAAATCTTTTACGCCGCTTCTAAGAGACACAAAGCTCTTCAAACTAGAGCCTTAAATAATTTTGTCATTATGTGTTACCTTTTGAAAGGAGTTGTCTACCACATTGTTCAGTAAAATGAAAATTTAAAAATTAAAATGAAAATTTAGCCATATTCTTTAAAAAAATCTCCCCGATTTTAATTTTTAGTAGCTCTTAATTTTATCTTTTTTTTTTACCTAAAGCTATCAATGCTTTTTTCTACAACACAGGTCGCAACATAATGATGTTCTTTGACATCGGAGATAGAGAAAACATTTGGAATGCACACGGTTGCACCTCGGTTAAAAATAGAGTACTTTGGCAAATGACTCTGGACACACCCTGTGAGATAAACATGATAATGTTTTACGTCCCCAAAGGCAGGTTTGAGAAGATTATGTTTCTGTTGCAATGCGTTCCGGTTTCTTCAAATCCAAATTTTTACAACAAAGGCTTGAGATAAAAGCTATAGTAATTGTGTTCGATGTATCTTTTAGGGGAAAAGGTTACGACCCAACAAGAGGGGTCAAGGTCCTAGAGAGAGAGATAGAGGGGAGGTAGAGAGAGAGAGAGAGAGAGAGAGAGAAATAGAGAATAAATAGATATATTACTAACAGATATGCAGCTAGATGTATAAAAGCAGTCATAGAGATAGATGGATTAATGTGTGAATTAGAGACAATGAATGGGCTATTGGATGAGATTTTTACCCCATCCCCATTTTCCAAGTGTAGTTGTGTTGGCAATGGCATTGAAGTTACGTGAATGATAACATTTTGATAAATTGATTTATAACAGCTGGATACAAGGTCTTTCGATTGCATTTGGCTGATAGTGGCCACCGAGCCACTTATTCGCGAAATGGATTCACCGCCGTGAGCACCTACACGATAGTCTTAAAGAAGTTTGAGACTGACATTCCAGACGCAGGATTTCGAGCTACAAACGAATATGTAGATCCGCTTCGTTTCTGTGACCTGGAAATTTTGGGAGGTCAGTGTTTCTCGACAGTTTTTTACGACTTCAGTCCGAGTAAATTCTACTTTTATTTTGCATCTATGTCTCCTTTTATTTTGCATCTAAGTCTCCTTTTATTTTGCATCTATGTCTCCTTTTTTTTTGCATCTATGTCTCCTTTTATTTTGCATCTATGTCTCCTTTTATTTTGCATCTATGTTAACGAACGACTTGAGTCCCTCATAATACATATGAAGCTATATTTTAAAAAAATTCCTGCAAAGCCTGAGTTAGATCTAGACCTAATCTAGACTCTCTTAAAAAGCCTCCTAGGTCTAGATCTGGAGTCCAGATTATCTAAATTAATTTCTAGAACTAAAGTTTTGAAAGCTTCATCTAGGTTTTAGAGTTAGATCTTATATCGTTTTGGGGGGGGGGGGGGGTTTTTTTATGGTCTTGAACTTTTCACATTTTTACGATCGATTCTTACAAATTTTAAACATAAAAGCTGTGATAAACGAATTTGAACTTTAAAGCCGTAGCGGGGTCTTCCAAGACACACTGTATAAAGAACGTTCAACATAAATTGAACAACACGTCATAGAAAACAACTATTTTATTGAACGAACGTCAAGCTTTAGCAATGGCTAAACTTAGAATCTAGATGTATCGTTGACTCCTATTCAGATTTTAAATCTTGAAAATAGGCTCTGCTAGACCTCAATTGAATTAAAAAATACTCCTAGTGTGCGTCCTGGATTGTTTAAAATAGCTGTGTAAATTTTCAGACCGCTGCATACTGTCTGCATACTGTCTGCATACTGTCTGCATACTGTCTGCGAGGCATAAATATTTCATACAACGACACACAGAACGACACTATAGATTTACATTGGCCAAACTATCTAGAATAGCGTGAGAGATAAAGAATTTCTCTCTTGAAACCCATTACTTAGCTTCCGGCCATCTAGTTTAGATATGTGAAGATTAGTGCAGCACAGTCAATATCTGCCACTGTCGGACTCTGAGGCTTCGACTTTATGAGAATAGAGACCTTTAGCACACGCACCGTGTCTCACTACGCGTACGTGAAAATCGGGAAAGCAGATTGAGAAACTATAAAAATAATGAAACCAGTTTCTTAAAATAGACCCGTTCTATTTTTAGAAACTGGTTTCATTATTTTTATAGTTTCTCAATCTGCTTTCCCGATTTTCACGTACGCGTAGTGAGACACGGTGCGTGTGCTAAAGGTCTCTAATGCCTACCACCCCACCCTAGATCTAATAATGAATTCTCTCTTCCAAGTTCTAAGGTGATACACTTTTATACCTTGTGAAGTTTTAGTGATTTAAAAAAATATCCTACCACATGGTGGAAAGATCACGGAGTAAATTGAAACCTAAGATGGATAACACTCAATGTGGGTTTTGTAGAAGCGAAAGGGACAGTAAAATGCAATTTATATCTTAAGACTGATCATTGAAAGAGCCTTGGAGGTCAACAAAGACCTGTTTCGATGTGTTATTGACTCAACCAAAAGTTTGATAATGTCCAACATGATAAGATCATCGATATTCTGGAAAAACTTGATAAGATCATCGATATTGTGGAGAAACTTGATATCGATGGTATAACCTTCAGAAATAAGTGACTTTCAACAGATATGTAGAGGTGTACGACAAAGATGGAGGCGGCCAATGAACAGGGTGACTTTCAACAGATATGTAGAGGTGTACGACAAAGATGGAGGCGGCCAATTTGTATTGGGAACAGACAGCAGCGGTACACGTGAATAATGAACAGGGTGACTTTCAACAGATATGGAAAGGTCTAAAACAGAATGAACAATTGAGATACCTGGGGACCTCTGATGGTCGGTATCATTAAAAAATAAAAAGCAGGATTGTTGAGACCAAGACAACACTTAAAAGATTGAAGTTGACTGTGCCAAATAGAAACCTATTGATTTCAGAAATTAAAGAATATTTTAGTGTTACATCGAACCTGTCATTTTGTAAAGATGAAAAACTTGGACTTTGAGGCTTGACCCACAGCTGCTAAGATCTATGGAAGCGACAGAAATGTGGTTTTTGAGGCGCATGCTGAGAATTCCATGGACGGTAAAGAAGACAAAATATAAAGTCCTGGAAGAGGGCGACACCGAAAGAAAGTTATACGCTACAATAATCCGAAGGTCGGGTAACTTTGGGGGGGGGTTATTTTATGAGGTAATGCGACTCGAATTTATGATAACGACAGGAACGCTAAATGGCAAACGGAATAGGGGTAGGCAGAGAGAGAGAACAGACTCGCCTGTTAGATGGGAGCACGAAGACCGGTAGAGCCTAAAGAATTGATCGATGATAGATAGAAATGGAGGACAAAGATCTTGAAAACCGTCCGGCAAAGCACTTGATGGGATTGATTGATTGAAGGGTATTTTTACAAGCCCAATTCCACTTCAAAGGTGCTCTCAGGGCTTGGGTCCCAATGACAATTTACGGGCTGCCACCCAGAGACTAGCGGGGATACCATGACCTAGCCTCAGCCGGTCACATTATACTGACACCGACCCAACCAGTAGGGGCTCGGACTGTGCTCGGCTGTGTTTTGAACCCGCGACCTCTTGGCCACGGAGCGAAGCCACTACCAACTGAGCTATCTAGGCCCCGCACTTGATGGGGATGCTGGTTGCCAGGCTGTTCAATTTAGATCTAGACCGGGGCCGGAATCGGAGAAAATTTGTCCCTGGGACATACTGTCCGAGCCTCGAGACCGGTGCCCGGTTGCTGCTTGTGGTCCAGTTTCTAAATCAATCACTTCCATTGAGTTATTGGATCGCTGAAATGTAGGAGTAGCAGAAATTAGGAGAAAAATCCCGATGACTCTACCTGGTTTCTGCCTTCAATACACTTTACACACCTAGAGCCAGGCCTAAGATTGAATACTGGGTCAGCACTTGGGGAACCACTGCCAAGAGTCACTTACACAGAAATCTGCAACGTCCACAACCAACCAGGCCACCAGGATCATAAGTGGAGCCATAAAAACCTCAGTTATCTAGCAGCTAGCAACAATGATTGCTTTAGAGTCGGTCGAGAAGAGGTTTCAAACCAAAATAATGGTTCAACCTGCAACATATAGGCGACTTTGACACCATCCAATGAAATCCAGAATGTTCCAACCCATTAAGCATGGGCTCAAAAGAGAAGTTTTCTCCATCAAACAAGAGAACTGGAGAAATCATACAACATAGACGGTCAAGTGCCTTAAGACATCCCTGGCTTGCAATAAACTTCTCGTGGAAGCAAAAAAATCTATCTATGATCAACCTCAAGGGGGGAGGGGAAGAAGTAGTAGATTTGAAATAGGAAGAGTGATAGGCTAACGATAAAGCATATTATAGTCTAGACATCACAGCATTAACGTCTTGATCTAGATGTAGATCTAAAATAAGGAAACCTAGGCCTAAATCCAAGTTAGACACAAAGGGTGAGAGAGGTAAAGAAGTAGGGCTAAGGAGAGAGGAAGAAAAAGAAAAAGAAAGGGAAAAAAACAAAGTGCTTGGAACAAAATCTAAGACGGAATGAATATCTTATACATGGAAGGGGAAAAAACGAATTCGGTATAGATACAGTTTACAATATTGGAGCAAAAAGAAAGAGGGCGATTTTCAACACAGTCCCATCGGTTTCCCGACTTGCTCGCTACACTGTCCACAACTAATGCCGGTGTTCATAGATTAACATACTGATTCACAAATTAAACAGTCACCGAAAACGTTAATTTTTTTTTGTTATATAATATAACGCAAGGCAGTGTTTGCCACGGACCAAACCGGCTCTGTGGCCTAGCGGTAAAGACACTCGTTCAGAGATCGGG
>BMAT01013225.1:325413-338152 GCA_019649035.1 Elysia marginata | reverse complement strand
GGGGGGTATGGAAATGATTGGTACAGACTAAAATGCTTTCAGAATTTTAGTGTAGCTGCATTGGACCTCTAAGCTCAATATTAATTGTTTCTATAATGTTGTATTTGTAAAATTCATGTATTCTAATGAAAGGAGTCATCAATAGGATCCTTTTAACAGGCGTTTCTGGCTTTGTTTATCATCGTTTACATTTTTTTGTTACCTTTTGTTTTATCTAGAGTGCATCGAGGGGACGTATGGAGAAGGTTGCAGTGAGACGTGCAGTCCAGACTGTGTGGACAAGAAATGTTACGCCGAGAACGGAACTTGTGTTCACGGGTCCATCGATGGCGTCAAAAAAACTCCGACTTCTGGCACGCGTAAGTTGATGCACGTAATTCTAACTTCAACATCACCAATAAAAGAGAAGGTGCTAACAAGGCGGCATTGGAAAATTAATCAACAGGCGCTGTAAAGTGTTGTCGGTAAGCAAATTAAAAATTGTTTAGTGAGGTAAAAAAATTCTATCTCTAAGAGTACAGACGAAATTGATGGCATGTATTGACAGATCAAATTAATAATCTCTAACTCGAACTTCTTCTTTTACAGAAAAATGGTCGTATTTTTCTTTTCAATACAAAAAAGGGAAATTACTATTACAATTAATTTCAAGGTGGCAGTCAGAATTTTGTGTTTCTCCTTTGGTGTACAAATAATGGTCACCTGTGTCACAAACACCAGAAATAATAAGCGAGTACACGAATACAATTCTTGACGCGAGACTTGTGAGTTCTTTTAAAATCTTGAAAACGTGAAAAGTCGTGTGGAGAACGTAGAAAATAAGTTTATTCAACTCAAAACGAAGAAATCAACACGAAACAGTATTTACACCCAGCAGGAGTTGAAAATAATAACAGTGGAATTGCCAGTGTCCAGCATGAACAAATCGTAGATCTAGCTTTTGCACAAAACTACTCATACATTTGATCTGCACTACGAAATTGTGTCTTTCTCACCCTCTCTTCATCCAGTATTCTATCTCCTTTTTTTAATCAACCACGCGAGCTCTATTTATAGGCAAAGCACACCTCTAGAACACATGGTGTGGCTTTCACTCGAACTTTCTACCCTATACAAGAAAGGTGGAAATTTTCAGAAGAATCTAGAAGCCTAGACCTACACAACTAACAATAGGCGATTGTTCTAGATTTTAATGAGCGAGGTAATGTGAAAACCATATGTCATATCTACAAATACTCACACGTTCCACCAACAAAGCAAGCGTAGCATTTATCCAGGCCAATATTTTACATAACATGACCTAGGAACAAAACTAAAACAATCTCTAACTTCGGTACGACCCACCGCTAAGAATTGAACAATTTCATGAAAAGTAATAACATGCAGATTTCAATTCGTCTCTGATTTGAGCAAGACCTTCAACCAAATCTCCACTGGGAGGTTAGGACGAGCACTGAGAAGGGTTTCGTAATCCTCAGCTGGTATGCTCTCTGTGGAGTTTCCGCGGACTGCTGTATTGTAGTCAATAGATTTGATCCTGTCAGCTTTGACAGTGCAGTGGTATTCATGTAGGAATCTACGACCACCCGCTCTGTGGCCTAGCGGTAAGACACTCGCTCAGAGATCGGGAGGTGCGTGATTCGATCCCCGGCCGAGTCAAACCAAGGACTTTAAAATTGGTATTAGCAGCTGATCGGCCTAGTGTCTGGCATTATGAATTTAGTGCTAAGTCTGGTCGGCCCGGTGTCAGGATAATGTGACTGGGTGTTATGTGTGCAAGAGCTCCTTACATCACACCGTGGCAGCACGCTTTCAATTGTCCCAAGCGCCGTCTCTGATATAACCTTGACGGTAAAATTCAACCAACCAACCAATCAACCATTTGATAGTCAAGCCTTTCGACAAACTCAAAAAAGTAACAACGAACGGTCTGGAATTGTCGTATTTTTGATCATCAATTTAACGACAAAATATTTTCACGACACAAGACATTGGGTCAGTTATTAAAAGTTATAAAAATTCAAACAACCAAACCGTAGGAATCTTCGAAAAAATACGCTCTGATTGCCCGAGATCCGGTTTTTACCTGCATCACGTGTACTCCAGAATTCGGAGCATATGCAAGTTCCAGAACTGTTTGTAGCCTAGTGCCCCCATGAGGCGTTTGATGCATACTGCACTGTGTATCTTATACAACTAACCTCAGATTTCGTTGGTTACGATCATATTGGCGTTTAACCGTAAAAAATTAGGGCTTTTGTTAGGTTTCGTATTGCGTATTTGTTTACAAAACACAATGTAGAATACAGGCATGTCATATCACTTGGACCCATGGACACTATATTCAGGAAAAAAACACTCAGAGCATATCTGATTAGCTTCTAACTTCGAAACCAATACACGATGGTGGGCTGATAGTTAATGCAATTAACTTCACTACTTTTTTTTATTTTTAGAGGTACACAAACACAAATGGTATGAAATTGAAGATTAAAGTATCTGCTATAACATACATACATTATTTTAATTTCGGGAAAAAGTAACAGTCACTTGGCGCAAGGTCTGGGCTGTAGGACGGATGGGGCAATACGACAAAATTCATTTTATGCAGTGCCTCTTCAGTCTGGCGACTTGTGTGCGGCCTGGCGTTGTCGTGGTGGAGTATTGCGTGCTATGTGGGGCGCACACGCTTAAGCCTGACACTTAGCTTTCTCAACGTAGAAATATACCGTTCTGAGTTAACAGTATTTCCTTGTTTCAGAAATTCTATACGAACAATTTCCTCTGAGTCCCAGAAAACAGTCAGCATCACTTTTTGGCAAAGTCAACAACTTTGAATTTCCTCGGAGAAGGAGAGCTCTTGTGTCTTTATTCCATCGACTGACGTTTGCTCTTAGGGTCATAATGGTGTACCCAGGACTCATCCCCTGTGACAATCCGCTGAATGAATTCCTCGCCCTCTTCCACATAATATTTCAGTAGTTCGGCACACGTTGTTTTTCTTTTAATCTTAATCTCATCAGTCAACATTCGCGGCACCCACCTTACAGTTACAGACACTTTTCTGTAGCCGAGAATATCTGTAATGATATGGAGGACTCTTTCTTTTTGAAATTTTAAGTTCTTTGACAATATCCTTTTGTTTAATGCGCCTATTGCCTAAAATCATCTTGTCAACAGCTTTCTGATAAGCCGCATTTGAAGCAGTTAGGGGCCTACCTGAACGCTTTTGATCGTGCAATATTGATTCAGTCGGGTCTCCCCCTTTCAGTGATGAAACCCACAGACAAACAGTTGAATAATCTACACGTGCTTCCCTATATACCATTTTGAGGCGTTGATGGATTTCCTTTGTGATCTACCTTCAACAGGAAGAAATTCAATGACAACACGCTGTTTCAATCGAACATCTTTAGTAGACGCCATGTTCGTAAACAATATCGACAAAGGTCATCATCCATTGGTTTTGACCTAAGCATTTTTGGTGCTCAATGACGTTACACAAATGCCATTTTCTCTCACAGCAAAGCTTTTTGGTTTGAGAGTGTGCATGCCAAATTTCAGCTGCCAGGATCAAAAATGTTTAAAGTTACAAGCAAAATTGCATAAATTTTCAGCCCGCCCTCGTAATAGCTTCAGCATCTATATTTAACGCCGGATCTACTTTTTTCTGTATTGATTTCTAGATGTAAGTCAGTTTTTTTTTCTTTAAGTCTAGATTTTACATCAAGATCTAACCTAAATTCTACAGAATCTGATAAAGAAAAGTGAGCCCAACTATTTTCTTTATGTGTGTTCTTCCACTTGCCTTTTTTTTCAACGCCTGAGTCTCTTAAAGCAGACACGCTATTTCACACATGATTATCTTGTTAACACACTCGCAGGCCATTAAACTGAGCGCGCGCGCCACTAAGTCACTGTAACAACTATTTTATAGCCCCGTGTGACCAGGACAATACACAGAACATGCTTTGTTTGTTTCGAAATCGATTACTTCCGCCGTTTGAGCCAGTGAAGCTTATAATGTGATGCCAATATCATTCAACAGCATGTCTACATGGGGAGTCCCAAACAGGTGTTTGTACCCAGTGTCCTGCCGGAAAAACTGGCAAACGGTGCGACAAAGGTAAGATAATACTGAAATAGTTATGTGACTTTATCTTATCTTTTTTTTATATAACCTCGTAAGGGCTCTTCAAACCTCGTTGTAAGCACTAGAAAATAGATAGAAATCAGAGTAAGATATAGTTAATGTTTCTCTAATAGTGCGAATATAGCATATTTATTCAGCAATCTTTTTACTAACACCTACAATTATTGTTTGTTTAATTTATCAATATTTTCAAGACAATTCAATACTCTTGTGTGCACTGCCTACTAAAGTAAAGCCAACTCCTACCCAAATCTATATTCATAGGACAATTCTGGATGGTACTATCAATGACTGTAGTTTTGATAAGTACTCTTTCTACTTTTTTTATCAGCAGCTCACATGTAGGTAGGTAGGTAGATATAAAGATCGATAGATCGATATATGGTTAAACAGATAGGTAGTGAGAGGATGGATAGTACACACGTAGGTAGATAGGTAGGTAGGAAGATAGATTCATTAATCCGTAAGTATTTATACAGAGATAAGTAGACAATATGTTACAGTGTGGAAAAACATCTAAGACAGTTATAGACGGATAGAAGATGTAGATACGAAAAGAAAAGAGCGAATTTGATAGATAAAAGTCCACAGTGTATTAGGACAACTAAGGAAGAAGGCAACTTTTAATACGACCGATTCTGTTTCCTGAATCATTAAAGTACACCACAGCTAACATCATTAAAGGAAAACAGGAAACGATTCATCACCAGGATCCTAATAACAGACCTTTCTGTTTTCTGTTCATACTCGGTTACTTTTGTTGACCGTTGGTTTCTCTAGAGTGCCTCGAGGGGACGTATGGAGAGGGTTGCAGAGAGACGTGTAGTCCAGATTGTGTGGACAAGAAATGTTACGCCGAGAACGGAACCTGTGTTCACGGGTGCGTCGCTGGTGCTAACTCAGATTCAATTTGTGGCCCGCGTGAGTAGATCAATGTAACTGCAATAACATCTTCAGCAGCAGCAGCAGTATCATAATCAACAACAACAACAACAATAGTCATAAAACTGCTAATAAGAACAGCCGCAGCAGCAGCAGCAACACCGACAAAAATGACAACAAAAACAACGACAACGAACGATTGCTTTACTTTATTGAGGACATTACAAAAAGATGATCGCTGTTGAAACGCAAATTTGTCTCATGTAGTTATATGTCATATTATCAATCTATAGATCGAACTTCTTCTTTTACTGAAAAAATCCTAAAATTTGTCTTATCGATATAAAATAAAGGACTCAACCATATCCATTTCAAGGTGGCCAGTTCAACACAGCCGCAATATTACCAACGTTTTAAAATGGAGCTTGCAACTAGCAGTACATGTATTATTTTAATTGAGGGCTTGAAGGCAAAACGACCTTAGTCGCATTCGAAAGTTACATCATGTAAACAGCATAAATCATCCGATAGAGCTTACAACAACATTCGAATCACTGCATCGAAGGATGGTCCTTAGAAATCTAGACAAAACTAAAATACCGGTTAGTGGTAGGGAGAAAATCCGTTTATACCGTAACAAATTCCCTCATTTGCTGTTTTCGGTTAAAAAAAGGGGGGGGGGCCTCTACTTGCTCTGTCTAAAGGCATTGTTTTGACGAAGAAAAGCGGAAGAGATTTCTGGTTTTGACTTGACACTGTAGAGATTTAGGACAGCTTTATTATTGTAAAAATCTTATCTCTGACGTAAACAAATCCAAATCGCATGTTATAAGCTATTATAAATTTATTATATACAAATAGATGGGGTGATAGAAATTAGCTTTATGGTAGTTGTATACTGTATTATTGAAAACGGCGACCATGAAACAGATAACTTGAAAGGCATAACCTAGGCCCTAAGGTTAAACAGAAGAAAACATTACATGCAGAGCCTTAAGTCGAAGAAAAAATGGCACCCAAAACCTTTAGCTAGATCTAAGCCTAATACAGAATCTTTGTCAAGATATTTTCAGCATTTATATGTAGCTCTCTAAATCTATTTTATCTAAATTGATTTCTAGATGTAAGTCAAATTTTAACACTTGGTCTAGATTTTACATCAAGATCTAACCTAAATTCTCCAGAAGTTAATTTAAAAAACGGACACAACTTATTTGTTTAAGCGTGTTCTTCCGTATACCATTTTTTCAATGCCCAAGTTGCTTGAAGTAAACAGGCTATTTCAAACATGATACTCTTGTAAACACACACGCAGGCAATAAAATTGAGAGAGCGCGCCCTTTAGTCACTGTAAAACCTAGATCTATGTTTCATTGCCCGTGTGACCACCACAATACATTCTACATTCTCTGTTTTAACAGAAATCGACAAAACTTCCACCGTTTGAGCCTGTGAAGCTTATAATGTGATGCCATTATCATTCAACAGCATGTCCACATGGCAAGTCCCCAACAGGTGTGTGTATCCAGTGTCCTGCCGGAAAAACTGGGAAACGGTGCGACAAAGGTGAGACAATATTAAAATAATTATGCGGCTTTATCATTATCTTTTTTTTTTTACTTTTGATAACCTCGTAGGGGCTCTACCTACTTTGTTACAGATACTAGGAAATAGTTTAAAAAATCACAGTAAGATAATGCACAGCTTAAAGTTTCTCTGATAATGCAATTATTGAATTTTATTTTTCCAGCAATCTTTTTACAGAAAACACACATTTGTTGAGGAGTTACGCATTGTTTTTTTTTGTTTTGTTTTGTTTTTTAATGATATTTTGCATTAGATTTCAAAACTATTGCGTGCGCTGCCTACAAAACAGCTACTTCTGCCGAAATTTATGTTCATTGAAATTTCTGGTCCTGTATTTTCAATAACCACTTACTTCCTCAGACTGTGACTTTGGTAAGTACGGGATAGGATGCTACAAGCACTGTAGCGCCTACTGTAAAAAAGACAGCTGCCATGCGGCCAACGGATCCTGCAAAAGTGGCTGTATACTCCACAGAGTTATGCCATTATGTATAGGTAAGTTCTGGTCACAGAATAGTTGAGATTGTCCTTGGGGAGCTATTTCCTTCTCTTTTACGTCATCGCTGTTGACAGAAAGCCAGTGTATTATATAATTTTGAAACTGATTAGCAAATTTATTTCTTCAGGTGCGAAAATTTGCTGTTGAAGTAAGGAGCTTACTATGTGTATCACTACATTGACACTCTGCGGTTTGCAATCCCCACTAGTTATATTCCGGTGTATGTCTCATGTTATTATTGTACGTTTCTCGTTCCTAAATGTGGATTTACACGTATCTGAAATTGAATGCCAAATTAGAAAGGAAATTAGCCCACAATTTTTAAAGCGTTCGAATAAATAAATAATCGCCAGAAATACCATTAATTAGTTCTGATTTAGGTAGATTCCCACCTAAAAACTGCAAACAGAAAAAATTTCAATTTTTTTGTCACAATTTTAACCTCGAAACGTTTTTTTTTTTTTTTTGTTAGAAAAGAAAAGCCGAAACTACATACCTGATTTAATCTTTTGAGAGAGTTTGAGCGAGGAGAGTTGCCTTGTAGCTGACAAAATCCTCTGTTTGTAGTCAGGAAGATCTATTTCGAAATGTTCTTGATTCAAGCGATGTACTGTACGTTCTTGTCTCAACTTTTCCTTGTTCTGTCTCTGCTTTCCTTTGTTTAAAATCCAAACCCAATTTAATGCTCTACTGCTATTCAATGTAGACTGTCATATTGGATGGTATGGCGTCAACTGTTCTCAACTATGCAGCAAGTACTGTGCCCATACCGGGTGTGATGCTGTCACGGGAAAGTGCCTTGCTTGTCGCAAAGGTCTCCAAGGAGATTTATGCGAGGAAAGTAAGTCATTATCGCCAAACTTGTAGAACTGGGTAGCTGTCTTGAGCTTTTGAAACTGTAAGAAAATCAGAACTTCTTCATAGCAGGAAAAGATATTATCGCAATCTTAATGGGTAGCTAAAAGGTCATCCGTTCCGAACAAGAGTTTATAAGCGGAAAAGCTGTTTTGTGGTAAGGATACTTTGACTTTTACAGGTGCTCTTTTCAAGGTCTGAACCTGTTGCAAACTTAAGTTCATTGAAGATCATCATTAATTTTAGCTTTTAAAATATCGTCTCACTGAAAATTGGGAACACGATCTTTTGCTTTGGTTTTAAAAAATTTTTAAAAGGTAATGCGAATGGTAAACGCTGGAAATGTTAACACACAAAAAAATTAAAACCATTTCAAAGAAAATCTTAAGCTTATTAAAGCCTATAAATCTCTGATGTTTACAAAACAACTATTTCAAAATGTTTTCCAGTCTTCCTATTTAATCATACTGTGATGATGGTAAACGCTTTGAACGTATTAAAACCTTTCAACAGAAAAATTTTTAGCTTAATAAAGCCTATAAATCTCTGATGTTTACAAAACAACTATTTCAAAAAGTTTTCCAGTCTTCCTGTTTAGGCATAATGTGATAATGTTTGCTTAACTGATTGATACACGAGTAGTTCTATACCTTGTTTTACTCCGGCACCGCGCAGATCTACGTTCTCCCTCATGGCCTAACCTAAGACAACTTATGTGTAGGTTGTGTTCTTATGACATGGCATTGTAGTGTTTTTGTGTTACAGGTTGGACGCAATTGATACAAATTTTCCTAAGCAAAAATATTGATATGAACTAGCACAATATTATATAAGTAAAGAAACTCCTAAGATATATATTACTCACTCGTTCTAAGTTATAGTTGATATTGATTTGGAAAACACTTGTTTGTTGAAGTCAAAGAAATCGTGTCGTATCATCATATGATGCGACAGCCTAAGTGAGCGCTCCAGTCGAGTCGTATCATATGATACGACGGCCTAAGTGAGCGCTCGAGTCGAGTCGTGTCATATGATACGACGGCCTAAGTGAGCGCTCGAGTCGAGTCGAGTCGATCATATGATACGACAGCCTAAGTGAGCGCTCAAATCGAGTCGTGTCATATGATACGACAGATGATGGATTGTTTTCAAACAGCTATAGGACAAAATGCAGTTATCCTGGTATTTTTTTATATAGGGCATCTTTTCTAATTGTATTTGGTGAAACCCCTTTGGAAAAGAAAAAAAACTCTTTTCTACGTTTTATTGCGAATTTTTTTTTCACCGAGGTGAAAATAAATAGGCGAAAATGGCGCGATTTGGGGACATAGGCTGGCTTAAAGGGTGTGACTCTATTGAGTTCGATAAGCATGTAGGCCTTGTATTAGTATGATCTGAGCTATAAATTGCCTCTCTACGATTGTTGTTGTCATATGAAATGTTCTATAGGGTTTGGGCGGGTTTCTCCAGATATTCGACAACAGAGCAGACTAACACTTACACAGGTTTTTCTCTCGTCGTCAGACTATGAGGAAAACAAGTGCAAATAATTGAACTCAATAAAAAGTAGATTCGGCAAATAAACCATATAAATTTAAATTTTTTCCTATTTACACTTGACTTTGTCTTAAGTTACAAGGCTTTGCATTTCCCCAACCGTACTCTTTTTCTTAAGGTTTTTTTTTTGTCCACACGTTCTTTACTGTTTCTATATAAAAAATATAAATTTTTTCCATGCCCCAACTATTACTGTTGTTATTCTCTAAAAACATTCAAAAGCTTGGAGTCACAAAGGTGTTATGTCATTTTTATGGGGGGGGCGGGGGGGGGTTCTTGTATTTTATGCAGATTTGAATCTTCAACGCCATGCACAAATAAGCTAATCTATCTCTGATCTTATCTCGACATTGATACAACGAGAAATCGATTTCGTGCCGATGGAGCACTATCTTCCAGCCGTGTTTTTCTCGTGTATTCTCGTCGCCCTAATCGTGGGATTCACGTGCTTCGCAGATAAAGCGTGAGTACTACCTCTCTAACACCTTTTACTCACGTGTTTGTCAGTTTTTTTATTAGAGACCTTTAGCACACGCACCGTGTCTCACTACGCGTACGTAAAAATCGGGAAAGCAGATTAAGTTCCTATAAAAATAATGAAACCAGTTTCTAAAAATAGAACGTCTGTGGGTCTATTTTTAGAAACTGGTTTCATTATTTTTATAGTAACTCAATCTGCTTTCCCGATTTTCACGTACGCGTAGTGAGACACGGTGCGAGTGCTAAAGGTCTCTATTGACTCGCCCGGAAAGTAGTGCCATCATCACTTAACCCCCCCCCCCCACCCCCCACCCCCGAAAAATAAACAGACACAAGTCTAAGTTTTTTTACTTCTTTAGTTACTAATTTTCTAAAAGTTTGTTGTTTAAACTCTTTAAGACGTTGAAGAACTACATGTATAACTGCAGCTTACATAATGTTAAAATATGCACTGTTTTATTGAGGTTAAAACCATTGCGGGTAATTTATCAATTGTGTGTGGGCCCAGGAAAATCATGGTTTTGACGGAAATATAGCATGTGGAGATATTTATATCAGTGGAAAGCTTAGAGTGTCCTGAGTATGTAGCACTTTAAATTTTTCAAATATCTCTTTTAATTGCTGAGTTATGGTCATTTAAAGTCGATGAATTGCAAAAGGTCAAAACGGAAAAAAATGGGTTTAAGGTTGTTTACTCAAAAGTAGTATTTCCGTCAATACCATGATTTTCCTGGGCCCACACACAATTGTTAACTCTAATTTCCTTGACTTAAAATTTAGAAAAATTGAGGATTATTGGTTTTTTTTTATTTATAGTTAGTTGTTGTGCAGAAAAAAAATTATATCTAAGACTAAAGCATCATCATTATTATTATTATTATTATTATTATTATTATTATCATTATTATTATTATTATTATTATTATTATTATTATTATTATAATTAATCTATTGATTATTATTACTATCATTATTTTATTATGATTATTAAATGTTGTTGTTATTATTATTATTATTATTATTATTATTATTATTATTATATTGTTACTATTTCTATTATTGTCATTTATATTATTATTATCAATATTATTTTTTTTTTATTGTTTCTTTACTTTTTTTTTCATTATTATTACTGGTGAAATACCTGCGAATTTGGCGAATATAAGCTAATATAATAGGATTGGTTAAAGTAAGGGTGAAAACGTGACATCCGATTGGTTGAGACTGGTTGCAAAAAAAAAAAATCCTCATAATTATAAGAGTCGCCGACCCCACTCAAAACGTTCTTTACTGCTCATGCTGTTTGACTAAAGTAAAAAAAAGAAGAAAAAAAATCACGATAAGGCGTTAGTTTGATGATTGGGTATTCAACTACATGTACAAATGTATATAACATTAACAAAGTTCATTTCATTAATAAAAGTCTATATCGCTATTTTGGGGGGATTATAAAAAACAAATTGGCGAGTGTGGTGATAGAACCCCTCAAATTCGCACAACGCTCTAACCAACTGAGTCACCGGCGCTCTGAACTGATGATTAAAACTACCTGAAGGAACTCATGGCTGTTGGGACTGGCTTGTGAGGGGAAGATTAGACTGAAAATTCAATGATGGCTAGATTTAGATATCTAGGCTTCGAATCTAGAGCTTGGAGTGTATCCAGATTTTAAATGTCAGAAAGGACCTTTCCCAGATACAATTGTGATTTATTAATTAACAAGACGACCTAGATCTGCTATCATCTGCCCCCGCGTATTATCCTCCTTTTTGTTATAGTACACCTCTCTCTCTGTATCTCTCTCTCTTTCTGTCTGTCTCTCTGTCTGTCTGTCTGTCTCTGTCTGTCTGTCTGTCTGTCTCTTTCTCTCTCTCTCTCTCTCTCTCTCTCTCTCTCTCTCTCTCTCTCTCTCTCTCTCCCTCGCTCTGCCTTTGCATCTCTGTTTGTACTGGAGTCTCTTCTTCTCCCACCTTCTCTTTTTGTCTAAAACCATGAGTTTCCACTACAGCTCTCTCGGCCTACATCTGTTTGTACATTCTGTTTGTAATCATTTTAATCCTCCTCTTTATCAAAGTTCACATCTTTACTCTCTCTTTCTCTTTGGCTCTGTCCTTATATGTCTGTTAATAGGCCTGCGTGTCTGTCTGTCTCTTCATCTCCTACCTTTTCTTTAAACCTTAAACCATGAGTTCGTACTGCAAAATTAATCTTGATAACATTCATCTAGCTGTAGATTTGATTTTATAAATCTAGCAAGAGTTTCGTTTACGGCGGTATGAGAATTTAAAACGGCTGAGTATAGATTGCAATTTTCTGCATTTGGTTATTTAGAGCTGCTGAGCGGTAGATCTAGATAGAAAAAGTCTTGATCACAGAAATCCTATTCTTGGATTTCTGTGGTCTTGATCTACTTGGCTCGCTGCTAAATCAAACATGACGTCATGGTTCGCTCGCGTGTCTGCATATCCACATCGCTGTAGTGTGCTAAGTGGCACATATAGCAAAATACTTTTTAAAAAACTTTAAACAATATTTCACCATGATTTACCCTTAAAATGACCAGATTGTGGTGCATGTCCCTAGAATAATGTATTACCCTACCTATGAACACAAAATATTGGTCTTTAGCTAACTTCCTAACCCGCATCGGTAGGCAAAAAATTCTCTACTTTAAATAAAGTATTATTATTCGTAAACGTATTTGTAGTAGTAGTAGTAGTAGTAGT
>BMAT01013225.1:282334-293381 GCA_019649035.1 Elysia marginata | reverse complement strand
GAGTACTAAGAGAGATAGAGAGAGAGCCAGACAGGCAGACAGATATACACACTAAAGGGAGAAACGGGGTTTATAAAGGAAAATAGGTAATTTCTAAACAAGAAAATACAACTAAAGTTAGAGAGAGAGAGAGAGAGAGAGAGAGAGAGAGAGAGACGGTGATAGTTAAGAAAAGACATTGATCAGTAAATGTGCCAATTACAACTAAATAAAGACAGTGATAAGTCTTTATAATGTAAGATAAAGATAGAGGAAGAGAGGGTTAGATAGAGAGAGGGTAGGAGAGATAGAGAGACAGACAATTAAAAAGGCAATTAAATAAAGCCGAAAAGTTTTCATGTTATAACTTTGGTAGTATTGGGTTTTTTTTTCTTGTGTCACGAAATAATAGGTTGTTAATCTGCTTTTTATAGACTATTATCTAGAAATACAGACAGACAAACTGACAGACAGACAGATATACACGTTAAAGGGAGAGACGGGGGTTATAAAGGAAAATAGGCAATTATTAAACAAGAAAATACAACTAAAGTGAGAAAGACACTGATAAGTCTTTCAAAACAGGCAAACAGACAGAGATGACACAGAAGGAAAGAGATAGTATAGAGTGGATTTATTCGTTTAAATAGAATATTTATAGTGTCGATCTGTAATAAAGAATATTTATGACGCGATATAGCTGTGAACATAATGAAATAAAACTACTTTAACAGTAGTTACTTGGTGTCATGAACAGTAGATACATCTGGTTTCCCTTTGCGCCAAATACAGTAAAACGCATACTTTAAAAGTTTTCAGTTATGCACTATAATAAAGTTTATAATGGCCTGATTCTTTCCATTGTTTTTTCAAAAAGTGCTACTTTGTATCCAGCCTAGGCTTATAGTAGGTATGCCCTGTTTATGTTTGTATCAAATTTAGGAATATTAAGAAATTAGTCTGAAATATCTCTTTAATTCTGGTATTACATATCATGAAAAGGCCATGGGAACCGTTTGTAGTAGCTTTATTAGTGGGGCTCGGGATTATCTACGAAAAAGCAAAATTTCTGTTTGAATACGATATTACTTTAATGCCTGTTACTGCTCACAAAATCACAAAGCAGTCTATGGAGCTAGTGACACAGACAGTAAATCTCCCGAGGGAACGAGTAAAAAAAGCTGGAGAGAGGCAGTAGGTTGTAGATGAAATTAAAGTTATTATGTATCTATCCCTTATCTACAGCTTTTGTTTTGAACGAGATCATTCAATTAGGCCCTACTTATTTTCATCTACAGACATCTGCACTTTTCCAGCTCTCTCTTACTCGGGAGGTGTACTGTTAGTTTATGAAAACAGCAATCTGGCCATCTTGATCAATACAAGAGCTACTTATATATTTTAAGCGCTACTCAATTACACCCTGTATTGGTATTTCTTTATGTTACTTTCATCTAAATTCTTCTACTCCTCTCCCCTTCCACCACCCCCTTTTTTTTCCTTGGGGAAATCTTTACATCTTTACCAAACAGTGGAATCCTGATAAAGCCAAAACCTTGAGACCGAAAAAAAATATGTTGACTTTGACCATTACAAAGATATGAAGAAGTACAAAATGGGACTGCAAAACAATGTTGACTTTAAGCAAGAGCTTCCCTTAAATGTGTTGACCTTAAGTGGATTTCACTGTAGTTACAATAAATCTTAGCGATTTACTGAGATCTTCAAAGCGTTTAAAATAGCACTTGATGATGTATAATCCACAGTCTAAGATGAAGAAACTATGAACATTATGGCATTTGGTGTTAAAGTAGGCTATATATGTAACCGTCATCATCAAGTACCCTTTCGGACAGCGTCGGCGGTCATATTCCTCCGTCTCTCTCTACCATCAGTCCAGTTTAGCAGCTCTACTGGCCTGCGTGACCCATTTCATCAGATGAGTCTGTTCAATATATTCTCTCTCTTCAGTTATCCCTGCCCTGATTGTCATTAAATGACAATTTTAGCTTTCTGGGCATAACAATTTTAGCTTCCTGGTCGTAACAATTCATTCCAACCACCGTTACCCCCCATCCCCCTTTTCCTGATTTTCCTTGTCTATGGCATATCGTTTTCTTTTGATGTCGCCAACTTCCAGAAAATTCTGGTTCTTCTTCTTGACCATGGGCAACGATAGATATTCCTACAACTGCTTCAAGTCCTTCAAAGTGCAATAACGTTTGTAAACTAATAGCGCTGCACTAGTTTTAATGTAATTTGTTTGGTAGGGCTAATATCACCGGCATATATAACATGCTTTAGATACACATTGGAATCCCGTAAAGTCAACACCTTTAAAGGGATGAAATTCGTTAGTTTGGAAGTCCCGAGTTTTATTTCTTTTTATTTCTGTAATGGTTAAATTCCATTTTTGCTTATACACTTAGTTAAAAGTCAATACATTTTTCTCTGTACTGAGGACGAGGTGTTGATTTATCCAGATTCCATTGTAAATGTCACTACAAAAAAAAAATTTTTTTTAAATGAAGTAAAAGAACTTAGACATGTCAGTAGTGTAAACATTTTTACTTCGACATCAGTTAAATACATTGTATTTTACTTTTTTTTATTTTGACAATTTCAACTATCAATGTTTGATTCAGTTTGATTCCAAAGAGTATTTATACTAATAGATTAAAGAATAGCCCTCTGGGCTACGAATCATAAATCAATACAAGGCGCATTAAAAAAACAAACAATTCACCTGGTATAAAAATTGAAATCTACCACCAGTGTCTCATTTCACTCATTTCAGAGAATGCAAAAGATCTCTTCTTCAGTGATTGGCAAGTTCGAATGTTGAGCACAGGTTCTCCGTAATTCTCACCTAACCTGCCCCCTCTTTAATGTATTCAGCTTTCTCATAACTCTTTCACATACACAGAGAAAGAGAGTACAAATAAACGAATAAAGAGAGAATATATGAAAATGTATGATATAGAGATAAAGAGATGTATAAAAAAGAAAGACCCAATTATACAAAGAAATTGTTTTTTATGAAAGGAATGATTGACATTTGCGTTACGTTCCCACAAAATAAATCTGCATGCCGTACCCGACCATTGAAGAAAATGGGCATTTTTTTAAGACTTGCTCAAATTCTTATTCAAAAATGTTTTTGAAAATTTGAGAGTTTATGATGTTTTTCATTATAATTTATATCAGTCCATGAGACCATTGAAAAAAAATTTAAAAAGTCTTATAAAAGGTTGTCAGAACACAGTAATGCCCTTTTGGCTTTTACAATATGAAAACTTTAAAAGCAATTTTCTCCAGTTTTCAAAATAAGGCCAACCTTGTCTTTTATTTTTAGGTAAATGTGCAATAACTCATGACCTAATTAAGATAACAAAATAACTAAGATTTCAAAGGCTGTTCCAATGACGTATATAACTCAATATCTCAAAATCTTGCATGTAGACTCATTTTGTGGGATCCCTACATTTATCATTTGTGACTAAATGACAAGTTAAGCACCGACAGTTTTTTTTATCTGTTCATGAAACGCTCATTCTCCTCTGAATACAACAAATGCACATTTAGTTCTAGTTGGTCACTTTAATTTGTACATCTTTCCAAAACATGTTCCAGTTTTATTTTAGAAGACTTAGTAATGTACACTTGCTGTGATTTTAAATTAAGAAAGGAAAAAAAAACACAGGCAAGCATAAATAAAATGACCGTCATGATATTTTGATATTGAATAGGACTTTAATGATAAATAAAAAGGGAAAGGAAATGATGAAGCCATAAAGATATTGAATCTATGAAGGTCACAAAGAAAAAATCCTACAAAACCCTCAAAGATGTGATGATGACATTGCCAATAGTGATAATAATTACAATACGTACATGTGTTTTCATGGCTTTGTTGAATATACATGTATTAAATACCCATTGAACTAAATCTAAATTCACATACAATGGTATAATAGGTAAATATATTTTAATTTCTTTTTAAAGGATGGGGAAGAATTAAAGGTTTTGAGACGCATAGAGCTGTAGCCGTGCTTGAAAAAGTACAATGAAAACTTCATAATTTGAACCTTTTGGGAATGAACAAAAATTTTGAATGAAGAGGATTTGAATCTCACTCAAAGAATAAGATTTTTTTCACTTAGCCATTTCTTTTACTCTAATATTGCCTTCTTCTCTCCTTGCACACAAGCAAATAAAAAAAAAGCAAGCAAAAAAAAATGTAAGTGGAACTGAAACATTTAGAGAAAATAAACCCGCTGTTTCTAAGAAGTACAAGTGAACAAACTACATGAACACATAAGACTCATGGATGAAGTATACTATTATTACGAAAATCCTGTAAAAGTGAAACTTGAATGAACCAAACCATTAATTTACAGTTTTTCAGTTTTTGATGTCCAACTAGGTTTTGTTTCTTTTTTATTATCCTGTCTAAACTGACATCTGTAAGAACAAAAATAACATTTGCAAGCTCAAGATTTCGTTGGAAAGGGTTTTACAATATCAGTACTACACCACATGTACATTCTTTCCACTTTTTCAACTTTGGCAGTGTTACTTTAAAGTACCGAGCACTAAACAAAAAATTGTAAGAGAGGAATAAGAGAAAAAATTCCTTACCATCGCCTCTTTCATGACATATATATCACAGAAAAACAATGATGAAGATGAAAAATGACCCTCAAAATTTAGTTCATGTTTGCCTTCATTGTATACCGTATCCAAATTTCAAGGAAAAATCAAAATCTCTCTGTAAATGCAAGAAAGCACAGTGAGCCCCTGTTAAACCAAAACCAGGCTTTGGTGCTAACCCAAATAAATTTTCTTCTAGAATTATTACCCTAAGGGAAGACAAATTTTGTTGTATTCACTGAAATTTTGATTAAGACAGAGGGATTCCACAGTATTTGTTTGTCTTTGATTTGAAACCTTTGTGAGTTGCAGGATAAATATGTCTACGCGCAGCAATGAACAGTACAGTCAAGTTGAGAAAATTCATACCGGATTAATTTGAATAAATGAATTTTGTCAATTCTAGCATATTGGCGACATGGCATAAGCTATGTTTCTCTAAGTGGCAAGGCAGTGGGTGTCGAAGATACTATAAGTCTAACGTTCGAATTATTCTAAATGCAGAAATTTTGGTCATTTTCACATAAAGGCTACTTCTCGCTACTATGTTCTATGCTATTTCATACCTTTCAAATCTATATATTATTAAATTCAGGTTACCACTTTTATCCTCACCATGAAATGTATATAATGACGTCAAATTTCAGACAATAAAAGGTTAAATTTCATTCCAAATGGGGTTCAGACATCCAAACTGGACTGTATGTTGATGCAAAGATACACGGTCAAACTGCAATCAGGTAACAATATGATGGTCTAGCCGAATTTCCGTTGCAGACTGGCGATACAAGCACATCTACTTTCTGATCTAAACAAAAACTTGAGGCGTTGAGAATAGGGTGCTAGCCGTCGGTTCACATGGCACTAACGTATAAACTTTAAGTAGCTATAATTTCTTTAAAATCAGGGAAGTAAATTCTCTTTATATTTCCAAAAGAAAAATCACAGGCATGAATAAACAATAATGTAACTCCCTCAAATCATTTATCATAAGATTTTTTAAAAATGTTATATACATGAGAAACACTTCATCGTCAAAGAGGTTTTTTTTTTTGTCTTCTTTTCATGACCGAAACCTTGATATAAAATAATAAAATATGATGAAAAGAAAGACGAGCCCTAAGATAATGTAGCACATGAGTTTGCGGTTGTTCTTCCCTGAGCCAACCATGTTGGACAACCGATGCATACTCCCCGACAGCAAGCCTTCTGAACTGCTGAAGTCACCAGACTGAAATACAAAAACAAAGCACAACATAAAACTAGAGCTTTAAGTTTAACCAAGAATAGAGGAACTAAAGTCCAGCCTATAAAATTCAAACCACGATAATTCCATTATTTGTTTGATTCGAACAATACACATTTAAATTGCCAGTTTGATATTTTTACATGCATAGATGGTAATCAAATTTTGGATAATACAAAGTTAAATTTTGTTTCCAAGAGGTTCAAAATATCTGAACTGCACTTTGGGTGATAGCCAGAACACGCTGTTTTTGTTTCTTTTCTAATTCTTGTTACAGTAGGTGTTACTGTAATTTCCTTACAAAGATTCAGAGAATAAATATTTTTACACTGAATTGTCTCGTATTCTATCAAAATGAGTCTTAAGTTGCGCAGCACAGTTTTGAGATATATAGGCTTTCAAAGTTTAGTGGTTGTTCAGAAGTCAAATTTTGTTGGTGTTTTAGACATTTGCATTAATTTAAAGCAATTCCAAACAGTTTTTACACATGATTCATGTTGAAATTTTATGTGTTTGATTTTTTATTGGTATGGTAGCTATGGACTCTACACCTTTATAGTTGTCTAAAGTTTAACTGCAATTTTCTCCACTTTCTGAAATTTCACAGGTCCTAACCGTGCCACTTCAAACAGCTATAACTTCACACAGAAGCAAGAGAAAGCTTTTCTGTTTGTTGTGTGAAAGTAGCAACAATGAATAAGCTATGTTTTGATACCAATACCTCACTACTTTCCAGTTTCCACTTAAGACTCATTTGGACTGGTTGCAAGACAATTGTATCAATTGCCAGCAAAGTAACAGCCAGCGGGCTGTTGTGAATTCTATCAACTTAGGCCCTTTAAATAGAAAAATAACTGATTTGGGGTCTGAAATTTTACCAAATAAAATATAAGGCATTGGAGTTTTGACTTCTCTCTTCATGGCTAATTGTTCTCATTACTCAAGTTGTCATTAATATGGGCGTAACTATGAGACATATCCTTTGATTCCATTCCATTTAAACTTAAATTTCACTTTACCTGTAAGCCTTGTCTAAGCAATCTCCTTCAAAGTACTTTTTAGAAATATCTTAAAGAATATTTATAAACTGTATGTATGTGTTTGTTCTCATTTTCAGATATAATGTACAGTGCTTTAGAGCATAAAGTACTATGGATTTTATGCACTCTAAAAATTAAAGTTCATTAATTCCTTCTTTAGCAAAACAACAAATTTTGTCTATATACATAGACTAGTACCGTACATGCAGATGGCTAAGAGAAAAAGTTTAAATCAGAAGAACTTTCATTGTGTTACAGAGCTAAAAGCTTTACAGGGGATGCATAAAGTACTCAGATTGGAAGCTATCGGCCTCATAGTCATACCCCCATACCTTTCTTACAGAACTATCCCAGTATGGCAATAAGAAGTCAAGTTACAATAGAAACATAAACTAGATTCTTACCATTGATCCAACATATCTGTTGGACTCTTTGGAGATATCCTCAATGTCTAGAGCTATCTGGGGAGCAGATGAAGTAAATTGAAAGCTACATGAGATGCTAGATTATAAGGTAATATCCCCTCAAACGTTCACTTACAATAATGGTGTTGCAAATGTAAGCAGCCTATTATAAAATCATAATAGAAAAACTGATTTGCACTGTCAGAAAAAAAAAAATCTGCTCTTTTTTATTTGAACTTCAATATTCTAATACATAGTAGCATCACATATTAAATTCATATGATTAGTACTTTCAAAACTAGGCCTATGGATGCAATCTGCAGCCAAATCGATTTTGTTGTGTAAGCAAAAAAAAAAAAAAGTGCAATATTCTCAGCTTATCATTGATAACCAGGAAGATATTTTCACAGAATGTGCGGTGATATTGGGTCATAAAAAAGACATGTCAAATTTTGAATTATCAAAGCTTTTCAACACTGCATCCGGTGGCGTCCACAGTTGAGACAGTTGAGATACAGGGTAAAAGCCTTCTCAAAGCCGTCCAATTTTCTTTGCCATTCAATAAACTACTTTGTCCACAATTACAAGCGACAGAATAACGACTTTTTGTCAAGCCTCGAATAACAAGATCAAGTCATTGACGTAAAGATTAAAAGGAAAGACTTTTGTAACCATTCTTAGAGTCTGCAATAGTAAATTAGGAATACTGAAACACACCAAAAGCTTTCTCAAAACTGTATTATAAATAAATCAAAGAAAGCTTACCCCTTTTAAAAGAGAAACTCTGTCTGCTAAGCCCTCTGTCCGCCTTTGATTTTCTGCATCAAGCATTTCCTCTGTGTTAAGACCTGTTGATTGCAAAACATGATTATCATATAGAAATATTTCAAAATATCACTACCAAACAACCATGAATGTTAAGCTAAAGGATTCACAGACAAGAGTTAAATTCAAGTTAGTGGACTTGTTACAATAGTAAAATATTTTAATTCCTTTCCTTTTTCATACGAAATAAAAATTGCCATTATATTTGTTATAATAAACTCTGACTTGCTTTCATTGATAAAATAAAATAAAGAGCATTTTTATATAGCGCTTATCCACTAATGTGCTCTAAGCGCTTTACATGGGTTCCCCGACAGGCCATTCCCAACCAAAGTACCTTCTGAACCCACAGAGGAGCAGCAAGTTAAGCGCATCACTCTATCTGACAAGATAAGCGCAATCTGACAAGATCTTTCACTGCCTATAGTCGCGTACTCGTTTAACGCATGAGTGAGGCGAAGAAATGTGTGTAAATAGCCTTTCTCAAGGACTAAACGTCGACCTGCCAAAAGCAGGACTCAAACCCCGGGCCTCTCGATCCGAAAGCCGAGGTCTACCACTACACCACGACGCCACACATCTGCTTGGAAAGTATTGTTTTTGATCAATTTCATTGTGTAGTTAGCCATTAACTTGTAATAAATGAAAAGGGTATACATACAATGATACATTCATACTTGTGAGACATACAAAACAGGGAGAAAAGACGCAAGAAACACGTACTTGTATTTTTTAGCTAATAGAATCAAACTATGTCATTTAGAAATAAATTGCAGTTTATCAAACATGACAATTGATAGCATATCAGGTGACCAGAATAAATCGACACTTGTCAGAATTACAGTGGAGTCCAGATAATTTGAACATTTGCTTATTATGATCTATAAATAGATTACTGATTTTTTTTTCTCGTCAAAGGCTAATGTAAAATAATTGATAATTCCATTTTATGATGATTTATGAATTAAAGTTTTTGTTCCTACAAGATTTAAAATATCCAAAATGGACTACATTGACTTATTAACATTTTCTAAAACCGTACTGTAGCCTATTTTATGCCCTTAAAATGGAAGAGATTGAAAACCCTAAAAAATTAATTATTTGGTACCTATAACTGGTTATTTTATTTATAAATCTGTTTCACTTTGATTTTATTTTTAATCAATTAAAGTAGATTTGATCAAAACATCTAAGAAAATTATTATATTTATAGGGCTCTTTATCAACACTAGAAAAATCTAGTCTGAAAATTCGATACACGGCTGAATCAACCATTCTTGAAATATTAACTCAAATATCTTGAAAAAGTTGCAAACTTTCAATTTCACTTGTAACAAATTTAATAAATTGAACAGCGTGAAAGGGTTATGGTGCTATGATAAATCTGCCATGGACAAACCAAGTGCAGTATCTCTCATATATGATTTACACTGCAGATATTTGGTTTGTCCTGGGTAGAAATCATTCTAGGCCAAGTTTATTGATTGTTATTAATGTTAAGCAGCTTCTCTTTTAGAACCTAGAAAAACAAGGGGTTATTTAGATTAGTTCCAACAAAAACATCTGCCATATTGTGTAGGAAGATCATAATATTAGACTAGTCTTCAAACACACATCATAACATGGGATGGGCTTCTTCTTATGAGTTTTAGAATTTAATAAAACTAATTTGGGTATACCACTAATTTGTTATAGCCTCCTTTTTTGTTGTGACACAGGTGCACTTAATTCAATGCATATTATGTCACATTATATAGACTTAGAAATGACCTTGTAGTACATTTACTGAATTTAGATTCTGATGAATGTTCGTTTGAGTTCGAATTTTTAAACCTCATCAATTTCTCAAGATGACAAGACTCAAGACAAGAGTCAATCTCACCACCATTCCTCGGTTTGCTTCGCCAGTCAGCCATCTGTACACTATTTTGGTAATAATTAACGAAGTTAAAGAACGACGCACTAAGCAGGTGTGTTTGTTTGCAGTTTATCCTTAACTTTGAGAAAGATTGTGTATTAAGTATATCTAATCGTGGATTATCAATCTATAGATAGATCTAGAAGCCTCAGAACGATCTGGCTTAGTGATGGGTTTGTTGATGTGTTCTTTCTGTGACTTAAAATTAGAGTTATCTACCCTTACAAATATTGATTAAATTCTGTTCCGTACTCAATATGAGGTATGACAATCGTATGTGATTTGTAAACGTAAACAGTAAATAATTTTTTCGGGCATACGGTGAAAAAAAGCTGGGGGGAGGGGGTGTCTTGCAGTGTATCTTACGGCTGCTTTTATTACATTATTTTGATGGTTTTAGACATATAAACTTTGTCTCCCCTTTGACATTAATCAGTAAAGTTGATTGCAGTATCAACATTAGAGCAAGATACACATTAATTAGAAAAAACAAAAAACAAAGATCTAATAGGTTTTTTCCCGATGAAAATATTGTTCTCTGGAAAATGAAAAGAGGCTCATTGACTGAATACAACATCCTGATCTTAACAATTAACATCCTTTGGTGTGTATTTTGAGCACTTCATCAACTAACATTAAAACTTTGCATACTTTTTTATTAAAGACTTTTGAAAAGCGGTGTGTCTGCGTAAAGATCCGACGGATTTCCACGTATGCTCAATGCACTCATATAGACCCGAAAATCTACGGTCAGGCCTATTCTAAGAACAAGCCTAGTGGCTAATGACAGGTTTCTTGAAATTGCTAGATTCAGATTCAGATAAGTTATTCCAAAAAGGGGCATAACAGCCATGGTTCGCCATCGTTTTTCTCTCTGCACTGCACTCAGCGGCGTCATTTGGTTTGCTTCCCACCTCACCAATTACCTGCTTAAGTTTCACAAGCAGTGCTAGTTGTAGCAGTAGTTGCAGCAGCAGCAGCA